>JACXGJ010008382.1:0-27350 GCA_016801105.1 Esox niger | reverse complement strand
TGTGGTATATATGGTATTGATGGGAAGTTCGACCCCTTATACAGATCCGGATCTTTTCGAATCGTTCAGTAAAAAGAATGAATCTTTCGACCTACAGTTGTTTTGAAGATGGGAGTTGGAAGGAACCGTAGTCCCTCTGTTAATGCTAAGAGTAAATGCTGCACCATATGTTTTAAAGCCATAACCAAAACCATGTTCATTATGTGTATTATTAGAAGACTTATAAACGCATTATTGTACAGAAGACGCACAAGCGCAACTCATTGTTCAGAGTCAAAATCAGTTGTCAAAATCAAGTTTAAATTTAGATGGAAAGAAATCATTAGGAAATAGATATTTACCCTATCATTACAACTGTTAAAATGTACAAATACTACTATTTTAATCTAATAGATGATACGAGACCAAATACCTTTTTGCATTCTGTATACTAAGGCTGATAATAAATGAGAGACTCTGAGATCCAAAATATTAGAATACTTAATCTGTCTTCTCCTTAGTCATTGTCGTTCCTTCCGGTGATCCAAAAGATTCGTTCGCCGGATGAAAGGGATCATGAGGACAAGTTTATTAATACATCTGATCAGTTTAATCGAGTCCTGACCGTTACAATATTACAAATAGACATATGTATACTGTAACATAATCACTTGACAGCCGAATAACAGCCTACTGTGCCAATATATATTGTAGCTAACGTTTCTTACTTTGGAACATGAAGGATGATAATAAATCAGATAGTCGGACAATAGAAATATTGAAAGACTTATTTCCTCATTAGTCGTCCGCCTTCCAGCGTTATTTCCGGTAAACGATATTCGACGATCCGAAAATCCTACTGAGATGAATCATGATTCAGCAACATGTTCGTTCAAACATAACGAATCGTTTACGAACGACTCATCACTATGGTCCATATATCATGGCAACGACCTGTTAGGAAATACGCATCACGGAACATATACCCATTATTGCAATAACACGTCTACTCTTCGTGCCTGATTGCTTACGTGAACTGTAGTGTATGTCTGTTTATGTGAGTAGCAACAAGAATGTTGGACGTCGATTCGCAACGGTCAATGGAGATTTGGTATTCACAGTTGCAGAATGCAGCATAACGCTTACCCCACTGAACGCATCTTGTCAGCCGTAAATTATATTATAGCGTCGTAAACACTTGCAGCGCCGGAAATCGTTTTTTTAAAGGAACGAGCAGTGTTCCGAATCTTTGGCTCAGTCCTATGTTTTGTCCTTATTTTATCCATTGGTAACATTCTTTTCATATTATTTTCAGACAGAGGTATATCTTGCTTATTTGGTGGAACGATGTCGGTTGTTCCTCCCCATCGATCTACGACTGGTTGGCCACGCCGGACATCAGAATACAAATACGTCAGCCCGCCGTCCAAACCTCTCTCTCTGGAGCGAACCATCAACTTGTATGTTGTATTCTAGTTATAACTTCATGCAGAAAAAAGTGCACTTCTAATTAATAACTAACGAGCAAAATAAGTTAATAACGTTATTATTATTGTTCGGTGCGCGTGCGTGCGTCTCTCTCGCTCTTATCTCCCTCTCCCTCCCCCATCTATCTCTTTCTGAGATGGCGTAAAACAGGCCGACCCACCTAACATAATCACACAGAAAAACATTACCTTCGTGCAGTGAAGTCTAATGACCAAAATGATATAGCCAGCGTGTTATAACCCAGTTAGTATTGGTTTACTGGTAAACTAAGCTACTTGAATTGTATGCTGATTGTCCCTCACAGATATCCACTTACGAATTATACGTTTGGCACAAAGGAACCTCTTTACGAGAAGGACAGCTCTGTGGCGGCTCGATTCCAGAGGATGCGTGAGGAGTTTGAAAAGATAGGCATGAGGCGGGCGGTGGAGGGGGTTCTGATCGTACATGAACACAGGCTACCACACGTTCTTCTGCTGCAGTTGGGGACAACATTCTTCAAACTGTGAGTTGGTTGTTCAACCCCTTTATGCAGCGAAATGGTGTATAGTTGCAGTCAATACGGCTTAGGCCTAATGTGTAAGCAATTAAACATTTGTAATGAAATGCAATGCACTGCAGTGCTTACACAATTTTCTGTCAACTAAAAGTGCATAAGATGTGTATGTTTTAATCAAATTGTGTTGTGTGTGTGCAGTCCTGGTGGAGAGTTGAATGCAGGGGAGGATGAGGTGGAAGGACTGAAACGATTGATGACAGAGGTAGGCTACATGGTGTTTTTCAGATGAATATGATTAATGTAGATTAAAGCTGAATTATGTATTTCTTTGTATTAATTTATCTCTGTTCTGTTCATCTGGATTGTGGATGAATTCCTACCATATGAGTTGGTCTCAGATTTGCATCTGAAAAACCTCTGTGTACGGTGTACTGCTGGGAAAAAAATTGGTCGGCTCACGCAGTGGTGGGAAAAAGGTTAATGTGCACAGGAAGCAATGAATTTGACGTATCAAAGAGCTGAGGCTGAAAAAAACAAGGAAGTGACTACTCTTATTTTGTGAATCAAGCAGCAAAACTAGCATAGTTTTATCAAAAATGGAAAAAGTTCAGAATGTAACGGTACCTAAAAATACGGTTTAAATCAAAAGAAAGCACATCTGCTAAAAGAGAGCCAGATAGACACAGTTAGAGAGAAAAAAGAGAACATTTGTACAGCTGCCTATCCAAGATGGATGGAACTTGAGTAAAATGCACTACACTGCGACGCTGGTAAGGCAATTCTCCAGTTAAATAAGTTAGCAAAAACGCTAGCTACCCAGCTAACTTTACACTTGTGAGTAATCGCCCTATTTGTGTTATACTGACAGTGCCGACATGCTATAGTTGGTGACTGTACATCTAACAAGCAGACATTGTTTGCAAGTTTTGCTATAACTACCAGCTTTTACAGAGGACAATGTTAGCTGCCTAGAATTAACTCATGCTGTTGTTTGTAATTGGCTGTAACTAATTACCAGGCAAAAACAATTGGCCAATATGCTTAACTAGCTAACTTTCTGTGGATAAACAGGTGAGCTGCCAAGGTTATTATGTAGCCGTCTGTACATGCTTGCTTTGTTTACTAGCCCAGCATTTAGTACTGTGATCAGAAAACATTACCAGGGTGAATTTAGACTAGTAACTAGCTATACTCATGTTCCTGTATTTACGCCACATTAATACATTTGGTTTAATTAATTTTTATATCTAATAAAAGAATGGCATGTCAACTCACCTAGCCAGATAAAGGCATATTTTGTACATGAGCTGATTAAAGTGAACAGACAATGTGTGGTGCTTTAAGAGTGAACTGACATCACCCCAGCGACAGGCGAGATTTCTGAGAAAATTACTCAGCAATACTTCCTGTTCTTGAAAATGATGTCCTTCAGATTTAATGCATAATAGGACACATGTTGAAACAACCTGATCACCTATTTGTTACTTTAATAAATGTCCACTTCTATATACCATAAAATCAAACATGTTTGAAAATATCTGTACATCTGGGACCTCCTGAACACACTTTTGATGGCCCTCTGATGGTGCCTCTTACCTGCTGTCTGATGTCAAAACCCTGTCAGCAACAACTAAATTTGAGCCGAGATCGTGTTGTGTAGCTTATTGGCATATAACAGACATTCTAGGTAAATTATTTTACATTAGAAAAAAGTGTTACATGTTACAACATACTGAAAGGGAACACATTGATAAGATTTAGATTTTCTTCTCTATCACACATAAAGATTTTTTTTTAAATTTAAGTTCCATTTGATCTAGTTTATCTTACCAAGACTAGACATGTTTCCCCTTTTTTGGAGAATTTGCTGATGGCAAACACGCATCGAAATCTGCCAATGATTGATTCCTGTTTTTAGTTTTAGTCTGGGAGTCATTCAAAATCTATACTATTTTAATGTTTACAAATTTTTTTATTTAGAGTATTTGTCCTGTGCCCATATTTCCAAAATATTTAAATATATTCTGGGGCGCATAATCTGTTGCACGGTAATTTCAATCATCCTATTCATGTTGTTAGGATATTGTTTCAAGTGTGTTTGTGTTGGTTAATCCTTAAGGATTTTTCCTTAGGCTAGAATAGTTTAAATGTAACATGCATACATTTAAACTATTCAAGCAGCTAATATCAATCATACGCACTTATATTATATATGTGACATCTACTCCTGTCTCCAACAATCTATTATTTGGGTAAAACAATTTTGTTTTACACTATAATTAAATTTAAAAAGCTACCAACTCTGCCAATTGTGATTACCCAGATATTGCTTTGTGAAGAATTTCTAAATTTGGTGCATGTAGTTAAATGCTCCTTCCACATTTCCTTGGAACTACAAATTTTACTTTAACTCCATACTAATTTCAGCACGTGATTGGTCTCCAAACCATATTGTTTGTATCACAACTCTAAAGACAACACAATAGCTGGGTGGATAATTGAAGTGATCAGGGAGCTTATTGTGCACTTGTTTCTCATGTATAGCTGACAGACAGCAACCTTAAGTGCATTTGATAAACTCAAAAGCAATGAGAACCAGCATGTATTATCCAGGCCTTATTGCATGTTTATGCTGAGGACCAAAAGTCAGCCGGAATTGGAAATGGCGATCCGTAATGATAAGGTGTACATGAAAATATCCTGCATGTTCTGTAAGCTGAACATTATTCACAGCGGGAAACAGTGCAGTGAGAAGCTTAAAAAATGTAAACACGTTTTTAGTTATTTATACTTGTTTTGCACATTTGTATTTTGCACCTCAGTTTTTGGAGATAAATAGTTGTGGAACCAAATGTATTGTGGATGTTTGTGTAAATCTGAAAACAGAAGAACTCACACATTATCTCGCTTACTGCTGAAATATTAATTAAATCACAACGGATAAAGAACAAAAAATGTTAATGCGTGATGGCATGAATCTGTGTATTCCTTGTTTAAATTGAACCTATCTGCGATCTCCCGTTGGTGACCAGATCCTGGGGCGTCAGGATGGAGTGAAGCAGGACTGGGTGATTGATGACTCTATTGGAAACTGGTGGAGACCCAACTTTGAACCACCGCAGGTGTGTGTGCTATGCTCTTACTATAACTGTCATCAATATCAGTGCCATGACAATCCATTTGGTTTGATCCATCAATCAAATGTGTTTTACATCAGCAGTTGTAGCAAAGTGCTTATACAGAGACCCAACCTAAAACCATAAAGGGCAAGTAACAACAGGAATTGATGTGCGGTGGCTAGGAAACACTCTCTAGTTGGGTCAGAACCTAGGAAGAAACCTTCAGAGGAGCTGGATTCTGATTGTTGGCCGGTTCTATTCTGGCTGGGTGGAGATGGTAAGAGTCCATGAGCTTTTGGCAGAATCCTGATCAGATCCACAACCGGTTGGACAAGGACAGTGATGACTAGGTGGGCTGTGGGCAGCAGATCTGCAGCACAACGAGGAGGAATTTGGACACGGACATCAAGCAGTTGTCAGGCCAGGTAGTCATGAGGCGTGGTCCATGTTTCAGGTCATCCTAAGATTCAACGGGACACCAGAGAAATTAGAGGTAGCATTCCTTAGATCTAAAAGGATATGCTAGAATTCAGACACTATTCCCCTCACTACATGCATTGTAAACCCGGTGGGTCCAGAGACTGTGGGCCCATTCAAAGGGGTTCGGGGTGGTGACATGGGAGCTAGGAGGTGACCTCCCCCAGCTTCGCCCTCCCAACAACCTCAGGCTAAACTTAATCATAATCCCTACTAAATAGATGGGTCTTTATGAAACTCTTAAAGGTTGAGACTGTGTCTGAATCTCTCACATGAATCGGCAGGTCATTCTACACTAATGGAGCTCTATGGGAGAGCCCTGCCTCCAGCTGTTTGATTAGAAAGTCTCCTTAAGTACAGTATGGAGGCTTGTGTCTTGTGACCATAGTCTACATGTAAGTATGTAGGTCAATAGCAATTCACAGAGAGAAGTAGGAGCAAGTCAATGTAATGTTTTGTAAGTTAACAGTAAAACCTTAGCAGCTCCAGCCTAACAGTCAGTGTAGCTAGACTACTACTGGATTGATTTAATGCTGAGGACCCTCTGATCTGACAGCATGTCTGTTTCCCAGGACCTTAATCGAACATTTCAGTTTTTACCAGTTTATAAGTAAAACATTTTGGTTGTCTACTTGTCTGTAACACAAGCTTCCAGGATAGGCAATTTGGTTTTAAGTGTTACTCTGTTTTTATCCACAGTACCCCTACATCCCAGCACACATTACCAAACCCAAGGAGCACAAGAAGCTCTTCCTGGTTCAGTTGCAGGAAAAGGGTAAGTTGACCTGCAGGACGCTTTGTGGATTTATCAACATGGATATTATCATTACCACTTCTGTATGGTTATATTGTACAGTCATTTCCACCCCTGATACAGATCAGAAGATTAGAATAAACTTTGTCATCATACAAGTACAGTACAACAAAATACAGTAAGCGTCTAACCGGAGGTGCAAATAAGAGAGGGCAGGAAAATGTACAAGTAAAACGATAGTTGTACAAAGAGAGTAGAGCAATAAGGTCCCTAAAGAGGCAGTACTAAGCGATGGGTGGGTGTGGGCGTGGTTAGTGTTGGGTCACAGAGTTCAGCAGGGTTCCATTAGGTGGTAAGAACCTGTTCCTGAGCCAGCTGGTTCAGGGAATGAAGAGAGCTGTAGGTGCCTAATGGTAGGAGGGCAAACAGTTTGTGGGTGATTCTGCGCGACCTATGCAGGCCGCGCTTGCGCTGGAGGTCTACGATGGCTGGGAGCTGGGCCTCAGTGATGTTCTGGGTTGTTTTCACCCGCTGCACGGCCATTCCGGTCGGCCACGGAGTAGCCAGCAAACCACACCGTGGCACAGTCAGTCAGAATGCTGTCGATTGTGCAGCGGTGAAAGTTGACAGGGATATTGGAAGACAGACGGGCCTTCTTCAGCCCCTTCAGAAAGAACAGGCACTGCTGCACCTTTCCTCCTCAGTCTGCTGTTTGTGGTCATGTTTCACCATCTTGATGCCCCTTTTCAAGTTGGCCCTGGATGAACTGTAGTCCTCCACATCGCTGGATTTGAAAGCCACCTTGTGTGCAGGACCTCTCAGTCCGTCCAAGGCTTTCGGTTGGGATAGTCTTTATTAGTTTATGGGTGGTGACGTTGATGCAGTGGTTGATGTAATCCAGAACGAAGAAGCAAATGTTTCAATGTCTGTATTGGAGTCAAGGGTGGCTTGAGTGGCAAATAATCTCCAATCTGTGGGTTGAAACCGGTGCTTTAGAATTGTGTCTGACCACTGGACACACTTTCACTGATGGTTTGGCATGTTCAATGAGGAGTAAATACTTGGGGAGTAGGAACAGTGTAAGGATAATCATACTGTCCCAGGTGTGGGAGGGGAATGGCTTTATAGGCCTCAGGAGTGTGTACACATGGTCTAGTGCATTGTCTCTGGTGGGGCGGGAGACATTTTGGTGGAATTTGGGAAGAAACTGGTTTGGAGAAACGGTCCAAATATCAACCTTTAAAAGGATGGAGACAATTGGAAGATATTCTTAAGAAACTTGGACAGGCAGTGGTTCAGCTTTCATCAAGGCAGTTATACTAAGTCCAAAGCCAAGTCTACACTAGAGTAGTATAAAAACAAGAGGCCTACAAAGTCCATTACCTTTTTGTTCCTCATAAAATATATTTTTCACCTTAGTTTTGTGTCTGTGGGTTAAATACAAGGGAGAGGATTCCAATGTAATATATTCCAGTTTGGGTGCTTATTACCTGTACAAACCACAACATTGAACTGTCCCTTAGCGGATAATAACCCTCTTATTTCCCCAGCTTTGTTTGCAGTGCCGAAGAACTATAAGCTGGTGGCTGCCCCTCTGTTTGAGCTGTATGACAATGCCCCCGGCTATGGGCCCATCATATCCAGTCTCCCACAACTGCTTAGCAGGTAAAGACATTTATCAAAATATTAAATGCTGTACCTTGTAGGACAACCATCAAATCAGAGAATCGTTGGCATCTGAAGATGGACCTGTGTCCATTGTTGATAGATTAGTTAATATGTTCCCAATAAAACTGTTCTTTTCTTGCAGGTTCAACTTTATATACAATTAAATCCTGCATCCTGAATGTGGTGACTAGAGACTGTCTCTGTGAGTTCAGTCTGGGCAGAGAAGAGGGGGCGACCTAGGGCCAACAGGATGCCACTGTGTCTATTTGACATGTCCACAGGGGACCTACATGTTTGAATATTGATCTGGATGTTGTTAAACATATAAGAGAATCTAATTAAGCTTTTTTTCTGTGTCAGTGTTTTAATTCTTACAGAACTTTGTGACATGAAACCTTTTGTAGTCACACAAGCATTGCATTTTTATCTGTGTGTAGGTGTTAGTGTGGATGTTCTTTTCTGTTTATCTTTGTAATATACTTCCTGTTTGTTTTTCTGTAATTTTTATTGACATACCAAGATAGTTGTCTTTCATTTTGAATTAAAGATGGCTGTAAAACACTGAATTTCTTTCTTGAAAATTTACTCTAATATTCTGACCAGCGTGTCATGCCTCTAATCCAAATACAATTATTTGTCTTACCAGTAGTAATCACAGTTTATGGTTACAGAAACTACAATACCATTCCCTTTATTTTATTTCAGACCTGACCTGGTTATGCCTAATGTTACACCCATGATCTGTACACCTGATTTTAAAGGATCCAATAAAGATTTCCTCTCTCTTTTTAGAGGAGCAGTTACAACCCAAACATATACTTTAAGAATGGAGAATTTCTGAGTCTGGTGTCCAGGGCCCCTTAACCTCATTTTGTTCAGTTAGCTTAGTATGCATACAGTGGATATAAAGTCTACACACCCCTGTTAGAATGCCAGGTTTTTGTGATGTGAATGAGACTAAGATGTATCATGTCAGAACTTTTTCCACTTTTTATGTGACCTATAATGTGAATAGTTCAATTGAAAAACAAACTGAAATCTTCAAGTGGGAAAAATGAAAAATACCTTACAATAACCTGGTTGCATAAGTGTGCACACCCTCTTATAACTCAGAATTAACCAACCACATTCACACCCACGTTAAATAGAAGTCATTACACACCTGCCATCATTTCAAGTGACTGATTAATCACAAATAATGATCAGCTAGTATGGAACACATTGAAGTCAGTCATCCTCAAGTGGAGAAAATATGGCACAACTGAGACATTACCAAGAACTGGATGTCCCTCCAAAATGGATGAAAAGATGAGAAGAAAACTGGTCAGGGAGGTTTCAATGAGGCCTACAGCAACATTGAAGGAACTGCAGGAATTTTTGCCAAGTACTGGCTGTGTCCTACATGTGCCAACAATCTCCCGTATTCTTCATATGAATGGGCTATGGGGTAGGGTGGCAAGATAGTAGCCTTTTCTTACAAAGAAAAACATCCAAGCCGGAGGAAGTTTGCAAAAACAAACATTAAGCCAAGGTTTAACTCTTTGGCCATCGTTTCAAAAGGTATGTTTGGTGCAAAAACAACACTGCATATCACCCAAAGAACACTATTCCCACTGTTAAGCATGGTGGCAGCATCATGCTTTGGGGCTGTTTTTCTTCACCTGGAACTGGGACCTTGGTCAGGTTGGAGGGAATTATAAACAGTTCCAGACCTGAATCCAATTGAACATCTGTTGGGTGATCTGAAGACGGCTGTGCACAGAAGATGCAATCTGACATATTTGGAGCACTGTTTCAAAGAAGACTTGGCAAATATTGCCATGTCAAGAAAAAGGATCTGAAAAAGGATGACATGATTTTTTGTTTAACAAAACTTTTGTTTAACCAACATATGCATATGTCTTTCATTATTTTAGAAGTTTAATGAAAAGCAGAAATGTACATGAGACGCTTGCAATTTTGTTACATACTGTTAGCACTATTATATTTAAACATTCTCTGCTTATTCTCCATTCAGCCTATGGTTAGAGTTCTGTGTGGTTTGACCACCTGCAATGAACTAGTTTTATGTGGTTTTAATTACACTGTGCTGGTATACACTGGTGAATGCAGGTGCAACCTAATTAGAAAATGTTATATTTTACAAGCCCGTTTCCAAAAACATTGGGACGCTGTGTAAAATGTGAAAATTACTAAACCCCTATACATAACAGAAAATGGTACAAAGACAACATATCAGATGTTGAAATTGAGACATTTTGATCTTGAAAAATACATGCCCACTTTGAATTTGATGCCAGCAACAAAAAAAAAAGGTAAACAAAAGAAAATAACTGATCATTTTGCAGTGATGTTTTACCTCTGGTTTTGAGTAAAATTAACATATAAACTACTGACAATATTACTCCCAAATTCCATATAAAAAGATTAATTTAGAGTATTTATTTGTAGAAAATAACAACGGGTCAAAATAACCAACAAAATATTCTTTTTCAGACCTCAAATAATGCAAAGAAACCAAATTCATATACATTTTTCAACAACAAAATACTAATGTTTTAACCTAGTTCAGAAATCAATATTTGTTGAATAACACAGATTTTTAATCACAGCTTTCATGCGTCTTAGCATGCTCTACACCAGTCTGTCACTTTGCTTTTGGATGACTTTATGCCACTCCTGGCACAAATATTCAAGTAGCTTGGCTTTGTTTAATGGCTTGTGACCATTCACTTTGCTCTTGATCAAATTCCAGAGATTTTCAATGGGGTTCAGGTCAGGAGATTGGGCTGGCCATGATAGGGTCTTGATCTGGTGGTCCTCCATCCACACCTTGATTGACATGGAGTGTCATGGAGCATTGTCCTGGTGGGAAAAAACAATTCTCAAACATTGTCAGAGCTGAAGGAAGCAGGTGTTCTTGTACTTGGCTTGAGTCATGCGTCCTTCATAAAGACAAATCTGCCCAATTCCAGCCTTGGTGAAGCATCCCCAGATCATCACCGATCCTCCACCAAATTACACAGTGGGTGCGAGGTCTCCGTCTAACCATTGGACGACCAGGTGTTGGGCAAAGCTGAAAATTTGATTAGTCAGAGAAAATGACATTACTCCATTCGTCTACAGTCCAATCCTTATGGTCATTTGTAAACTTCAGTCTGGCTCTTTGCGTTTTTCTAGCTTTGCATGTCTTCAGCCCTGACCCGAGGAGCCTGTTTTGAACTATCCTCACCTTGCACTTCACCCCAGCTGCTGTTTGCTATTCTTTTTCTAGGTCACTTGATGTCATCCTACAGTTGTTGAGTGGCATTCAAATGAGTTGACGGTCATCTGTCTGTGGACAGTCATTTTTGCCCTCTGCCAGTCATTGTTGTCTCCAATGTCCCTACATTTGACCTTGTTATGAGCTGCTGTCTCTGAAATGTTCAGTATGGGAGCAACCTGACACTCTGTATCCCCCTACCAGTAAAGCCAGAATTTAACCATTATTTTCCTCACTTAAAGCTTTTCTTTTCAACTCTTTTCAACTCTTTCAACATATTTAATTTGAGGTACAATTTGCCCTGTTTTGCCATCCAGCTGGTCTTATTGCAAGAGGATAGTGATGACCACAGCAGTGTTTTTATACTTTTCTTCATTACATTAGATTTGGTTCAGGTATTCACCTAATCAGTACCTGTTGGAATTTAACAGACACTGGAGTGGTCTCTTAATGTTTTCCAGGCCACTGCACATTTTTCTTTCCTTTCCAAAAAGGTTTTGAGTAAGGAACAGAAGCATTCAATTTGCAGTAAATTTTTGCTCTTAATTTGGACCCTTCTGTTCCTCACTCAAAACCTTCCTTTTTACTTTTTACAGAGCATACAATACTGAACTGTAAATTCAATAATTCTCTATAATCCTGACAAATATTACATGTTCACATCCATTGAAAAGGATTGTAGGTTAACTTCTTAGATTTTGTCTATTCTGTCACTTGGTTGTCTTTCTCTATCAGAATTAGTACACTCATGTAAAATTCTGAGTACTAGTCTGATAGGTTTGTAAAAATAGAATAGACCGCTTAAAGATAAATTAATACTGTCCGATATTGTTTGAGAATTGTGCATTCATCTATATTCCAGGGTCACAACTCCCTCGTGTAACAACATAATCCAAACTATTGCTTGTAATTGGCTTAAAATATTTACATATACTGCAATATTATTTACAATACATTTCAATGCAAATGCAGAACCATGTAAAATGCTGATACATTTTTCCAAAGATATTATGTCAGCTAACATTTGGTTAACCTTGAGTTTGTGGGAAGGGGAGGAGCCATGCTTATTTACAACATGAGATAATTCTACTGGCCCCCTACTTCTCTTTATTCTCCTCTGCTGTGGAGTGTGAACTGGAAGCCATTTCATCATGCAGCCGATCAACATTTCTACCGCCTTCAATGGTAATGATACTTCCAAACTTTCACATACTCCTGTTTTAATCACTTGCTTGGCTATGGGACTGTGCTGCCTTGTTGGACTGCCCTGCAATATAGTAGTGATCGTCACCATTGCTAAAAAACTCAAGCGCAGGATGACGAATGAGAGTCTGAACCAGACCTTCTTTCTGAAGCTCATCCTGAGTCTAGCAGTTTCAGACTCTTTGTCTCTCAGCACCATCCCTCTGGCCATCTACCTACTGGTCAATGAATGGAGCCTTGGTCCATGGACATGTCGCCTCTTCACCTACGCCCTGTACTGCTGTTTGTATGGCAGTGTTCTGACTGTCACACTGATGGGTGTCCACCGTCATCAAGCCATGAAAAACAAGACCAGAAATCAAATGGGACAAACCGCCAAGATACGACAGCTGAAGAAACGACATAATAAGATGCTGGTGGGCCTCTGGGTGCTGGTGTGTGTCCTCGCCTTACCCACCGTGTTCACACGAGTGGTTGAGAAAAAGAGGGGACAGCTGAGGTGCCATAGAAGCACATCGTCAGACTGGGTGAAAGTGTCACTTCTTCTGATGGAGACGTTTGTTGGGTATGTCATTCCATTCTGCCTCCTGGCCACTTCATACCTTCATTTCCACAAGAGTTTAGTTGTGAAAAAGAGCAAGACAGGGGTAAGGAATCAAGGCATCAAAGAAGAGGAGGAATCAATGCATCAAAAAGGTGTCCCAATTCTTCCGCATATGACAAAGCTAGTGACCAGCATCTTAGTGGCCTTCTTTTTATTTTGGACACCGGTGTATATCATTAATGTGATAGATATCATAACTACTTTAATTAAAACGTCTCATCCAGGGGCCTACAAAAACTTGAAATCCTTTCGGTTGATGTTTGGGGATGCTGTTAAGGCTTTGGCCTTCATCAACAGCTGTTTGAACCCCTTCTTGTATGGCTATGTGTATGAAAGGCAGAACAGAATTAAGAGCAGGGGTTGATAATGTACTGAACATCTATACAGATTAGCTTTGCATGTTTGAAATAACAATATAGCAACCTGATTCCCACAGCTTTTACCTAGATGTACCAACCTGATTCCCACAGCTTTTAGCTAGATGTACCAACCTGATTCCCACAGCTTTTAGCTAGATATACCAACCTGATTCCCACAGCTTTTAGCTAGATATACCAACCTGATTCCCACAGCTTTTAGCTAGATGTACCAAGTTAACATTGTAAGAGTGAAATAGGAAGTCAGATATACTAGCATAAATACAGGAATAAATGACCAGACATCTGCAATTAATTATTTAAGTTAACGTTTTAAGTATTTTCCACAATATTCTTCACAGGGCCTGAGATATTCCCTTTTTAACTTCCTTGCCTGTCAGTATAATCGGTTTGCATTGATGGTGTAGTCTCCTCATACACACTTTAGTCACTTGTAGTACAACCCCCTTCTCCTAAATTACCCTGGACTAGCTAATACTATTCATTTGGTATGAGAAGATAATGTTGTGTTATAGTTTAAATTCAGTCTTGAAAACATTCTAGGCAGGATTCTAGACAATGCCCTTCAAGATGTCCTAATGTCTCAGATGAACATACGTGTATGAACATTTATTTAAATAATTGTGAAGATTCTGTACATATATTCAATTTGTAATAAGTATTTCTACTGTTCTGTATCATCCTGTCTCTTGTCTTGTTTGGCTTACTTGTCATTCATGTTCTCTTATGTTATCTGTTAGTTATCCCTTGTTTAGATAGTACACTGGTTCCTTGTCTTGTTAATTTTCACACCTGTTGGTCTTGGTTTTGATTAGGTTCTTTCTTTAGCCCTGTGTTTTTGGCATGGTGGTGTGAGTTGTTAACAGTATCTTGTTTGTTTATGGCAGTGCTTTGTAGTGCCCCAGCATTTGCTGTTCTGTTAGTCTTTCTTGTTTTCTCGTTCTCAGTTCTTAGTCAGTGTTTATTATTTTAAGTCACATCCCTGATCTGTTCCTGTTATGATCCTATTCAATCTCTTCGTCGTCCTTGTTTTATGTTGTCTAAAATGATTCTTGATAGGAGTTCTCTGACAATGGAGCCACCCCCTTTCATTATTCTTGTAAATTTAAGAGACAGCCTGTTGATGGTGGTAGACAATGCATGACTTCTGAGGCCCAAGAATCAGTCACTGTGAACATGATTGTCAAAAGATCTGATGGCTCAGAAATCTAGCCAAAAATAATTCTAGATAAATTGCATTTATTTATAGGTATAGAGAAAGTCAGGAAATATAGTCTGAAATGTTGATGAAAAACTACTGATGGTGAGGCAGAATAAAAAAAAAGATGTCTCTATATAACCCTATACCTGTGTCAAAATATTCTCCCCCTCCTGTTTTCTTTGGCTAAATTTCAAGTGTTGGTGAATTACAGAACAACACCCCCACAAAAACAAACAATTGTTACTTTTGCATTTAATATATTTCAGCAAACTCTCAAGACCAAACTGTACAGTCTATGATATCATTCAAAAATTATTTGGGGGATGTTCTGGAACAATTTATGGCAGTGGTATGCCACTTCATTTTTCCATTGCAACACCCTAATCTGGGATTTAGCTGATGTTGTTCTACCTTTTACTATTAATTGCACCCACCTGTTGCCCCAGGTAAATACGTCCCTGAATACGGGGTTGCAATGATAAAATGGACTGGAACTGTCTTCAAGAGCCAGATTTGAATACCACTGCCTTCTGGTTAATGATGCAAAAATTTTCTTATAAACGTTTTAAATTCCTCTTAGCAGTGTGCAATAGATGTTCAGTAGTGGCATTGTATTTCATGCTTTTGTGTGACATTTGAGGACAACATTTTATTTATAATACAAACAATACAGTTTAAAGTAATGTTTCATTTTCAGATTGAAGTCTGGGTTTTAAGCAGTATGGTGTGGGTTTTGATATGTAGTTTAGAAAATGTAGCACTCATTTTGGGAAATGTTAGACATTTTGAAATCTGTAGATTTCAAGATTTCCCCTTTTGAGATATTGCTGAAAACGGATCTAATTTATGTAACTTTTTTATTTATTTAGCAATTTACCATTGCTCATGTATCAGAGCAGATGTGGTGTGGACCTTTCAATTAATTAACTTATTAGCTAGTTTCTTACTTAATTCTGACAAAAATGTATGTTATTGAAATGTAATTTTGAGACTACCATTACAGGAAAAGATGTGGTGCGGTTCTGACTGATATAGGCAATATATTACCGAAATTATTCATTTTGAGCATAAACAAAAAATGCATTCCCGAACATTTCACGCGACTTATCCATGAAACCTACCTTTACTTATACTAGTATGCACAATTCCACCTTATTATTTTATGCAGCAATCGAAACATTTTAAGAGGAATGTGAACAAGACATGCTGCACTGTCAACCACGTAAGCCATACACAAAATTCTGCATCTGTTCTTAATTTTAAACATTAGGTCTAGCCGATATATGAAAGCACATTTCAGGTTTTATGTTTCAGCGATTAATAATTAAATATTAGTCCAAATATTTGTTTCCAATTAATTGTATACATAGATTTTGCTTGTCTAAATCAAAACTAAATCAAACGAGACCGAATGCGTTTCGTTTAGAATGAAATGATACTGTTCCTATAATTAGTCAAGTTACACAAATTTAACTTTGCGTATGATGTGCGGCTGTTAGTGGAGAATAACAGTTATAAAAAGCGGAAATCAAAGATAATTTATTTACAGAATAACGCTGTAACACTGAAATTGTATATTTTCGTTAAGGACTTTAATAAGGTACTACGGCATACTAAAAGCATACTAACGTAATTCAAGAAACGGAATTGTAAAGTGTTGTGGGGAGAGTGGCCAGCTAGTAGGAATTTTGGATCACTGAACGTTTCCTAAAGGTTCCCATATATGTTTTTCTACTTGTTCTTACAACGTTTTTGGGGCGTTATATCTGTGAATGTTCTCTGAAGTTTACTAATCTAGAAACGTTCGAACGTTCTGTGAATGTTTTCTGAATTTAACAATGTTTTCTAAATGTTCCCAAAAGGGTTCCACGGATGGTTTCTCTTTTTTTTTTAAATAATACTTCTGAAGTTACATGGCGAAAGCCAAAAAATATTCTGATAAAGATTTAGCTTACATTTTTAATTCGGAATAAAACCTTTTCAGTTCTTGTTGGCCCTGCTACACATTTCAGAGGTGGATTTGAGGTCAAGTTAGGGTGGTGACTCATTATAAGATTTTTTTTTGCTAATTGATAAAATGGATATGTGTTTGGAATGTTATTGTGACAAATATCTTAAAGGGAACCAATTTTAAAAAGGGTTTCTTATTTGCACTGTATTAACATACTGTATGCATTAGTGTAAATCTGCTTAACCTTAACTAGTGGACTTCTGAATAAAATCATCATCATCCTCTTCATCAGCTTATCGGGTCACGGGGGCAGCAGCTCCAGCAGGGGACCCCAATCTTCCCTTTCCCGAGCTACATTTGCCAGTTCTGACTTCTGAATAAAATGGACCTGATAATCATATAATAATCATACACATTCCATCACATTGTATTCATTTTTTCATGTACTACTAAGTGAAATTAGTCTTCTGTTAAACTGCTACAGATAAAAGGTTCACATAGTAATAGTAATAGTAATGACATTTTTTAGACACCCAATGTGCTTTACAGAGTGCGAAAGGGAAACTCCACTAACGAGTAACAAAAACTGTACAGAACTGTACATTAAAATGTATTGTAAAAAACAAACAAAACTTTGTTAAACAGTTTTTTTGCAGTTCATAACTATCTTGTTCTGTGGTAGTAATTTTCTTCCAAATTTATACTTAATTAATAGGTTTTTGCAATCTATGATTACAGTAACACAGTATATTTGTTTTTACGTTCAAAATGCCCAACTCCTTTACTGGTAAGACATGGAATCTAAGGTTTCAGAGTTAACCTTTGGATTAAGGCTTGTGGTTATGACATGGAAAATAGATTTTGGAGTGGCAATCATTTTCCGTTCCCCACAAGGACTGTGAAACCTTATGCAAGTCTGATATTAGACAAGCTGTTGTTGTAATACTCAGTAACCTCTGAAGATAACATAAAGAAGCTTGTGTTTTAGCACTAAGTATTATCAGACTGCTGTGTAGTAAGGATATACTTACCTAGCAATCTTGACTGAAATTCACAAGTCCAAGTTATCATGGCTGAAGATTAAACACAGCTAGACACTGCCATCAAGTGGCTTTTTATTAGAATGGATTCATGCTTAGCACGTTGGCACGTTACTGAAATATGATTATTGATCCAGTCGCACCAGTTTCCATTTCATTTATCAATAACACACCCAAAACATTCATAAGACGGAAAATGTTCAACCCCCTCTTGTTGTTTGGTATAAGAATAAAACAGTTTAATGCTAATTTCCTGATAACTGACAAATTGCCTTGTGTGTATTCATGTGATTCTAGGAGTCAAATCACCAAATTAACTTGATTCTTATAGCTGACACATTGACACAGTGTTGGGTTTGGATCAAGGCTGTGCTCCCCGTCGGATGGCTTGTAGACGTTCATCGTGCATTGTGTTGTGGGGAGGTGTGAAATAAATACATTTCTGTTAGCTTCAGGAGCTGGACCTTTCCACTGACTTTGCAAAAGCTCAGCTAAGTGGTTAAAATTCTTAATGACAGTAATGTCATTGTAGTGACCATAATTACAAAAAGGGTAAACTGCTATCTCCTCAGAAATTGTTTCCTTCATCTGTTGAAAGTCCCGGAAAGCCAGGGGGTCAAACCCCTCTAAGTCCATTTGGTTCAACTATTTCATTCTGTGTCAGAGTCACTGTTGTCCAGTATACCCAAGCTCAGGAAAAAAGGTTCACACTTGATTACTAAGTCAGATCTCAGGAGTTGAAACTACTGAAGTTAATCCGCTGTACAATTATCTTACAATTATATAACTAAAAGCATTTCTAATGTAAGCAATTTCAATTGAAAGCACATAGCTTCTTCAAGAGGGAGTAGGTTTGAAGTTTATTATTTTATGAAAATATATTAAACATATATTTTCTAGTTATGCAATGTCCTTAACATACAGTATATTTCACATTTTAAAACACATATTTGAGACCAATATTACCACAAATACCAGTCAGCTTTGTTTTCAATGTATGATTTTTACTTGATAGGGGTTTCAACTACATCCACAACAACATGTTGCATTGAACTACAACTACGAGTTGGCTTTTTGAAAAAAGATCAATGGAAACTGGAGTGGCAGACTCCTCTGCTATGCATGGACTTTCCTCCGGGACTTAAGAACTAGCCAAGTACACCCACTTTCCAAGTAAACTCATATTCCTTTGGGTACAGCAATTGAAAGTGGGTATGGAATACAGCCATTGCAATGTCATCTGAAGAATGGCTCCAGTTAGGCTAACAGGTGTGTCCATTAAAACAGTTTGAGTCCATTTGGAAAAATGCTAAATGTGAGCTCTTAAACAACCACTCACTAATAAAAGATCAAATCAATTTCCCCATTGTGTTGAGTGTATGTTAATTAAAACAAATGCCCTTCTCATTCCTAGTACCCCCACTTACACCTAGCCATGATGGGTTCCCCTGGCCTGCAGGGTGCAGTGGTGCTATCCTGGAAGTGCTTGGAGGAGGAGGTCAGACTTCATAAACAGCAGAGCCACAGGAGTGTGAACCCACCCTTCAGACCACAGAGAGCATGCAGAACTTGCAGAGTGGAAGGGAGGTGGATACAATAAGCACTCTAGGGACAGTGGACAGCTGGATAAAACGTTCTGCTCTTGAAGAACAAGGAAGGTAAAAATGCTGACAAAAGAATTCAATTCATAATTTTCTTTTTTCTCTCTAAATCAGGTTTGTTCTTTTCTTTCTTCACATTTGTATGCAAATACAATCTTATAATTGGTGTGTTTTAATAGCATGTAGATCTTCTCAAATTAAATGTGTCCCGTGACAGCAATATATCTGAGAATGTAATTAAATGTCTATCAGAAACCTCTCCTTCCCAACCACTACCCAGAATGCCATGCACTCAACACAAACCCACAGCTCCAAGGAAAACTTCTCATTTTCCTCCACCTCACCTAAATACATAACGTTTACAAAATCCATCATCACTGATAATCTTGGATGAAAAACAGCATTAAGTTTTACATACATTATGTTTGAAATTTAAACATCCTTAATCAACGCATTATAACAATAATGATAACTATTATAATAATCAAAGCAATAATTACAGTATAGCAATAATAATAATTATGTATATTGTCTAAAAACTACATGTTGACGTTTTAACCATAAGATCTTAAAAACATATATAGTGGAAGCTCGCCTTCTTTAACGTTTTTTTTTTTTCTGGCTAATAGCAACTTAAATATTTACAGTGATTCATTTACAACCAATGGCCCAGCCCAGTCAGATAGTTGTCCTTTTTTAAAATAAAAAGCACAAAGGGGGGAGGATGAAGGTCCGTGTGTCTGTGTCAGGGTCTCTGGAGGCTCACATGGCCAGCAGCTGGCTCAGAGCCACGCGGAACTGCTGTGTGCACCCGGCTAGCTCCCGCACCCTCTCCGTCATGTCGCGCGCCGCACCAGGGGAAGGGTACTGCAGAGCTGCGGTCTTGGTGCTCACCACGATGTCCTTCAGTTTGTCACACAGCGTGTTGCTGTGCTGGGCCACGCGGGCTCGCACCTCCGGGGACTTGGCCTGCCGAGAGAGCGTGTCCCCGATGAACACTAGCTTGTGTGCGCTGAGGATGACAAACTTGCTGTGGGCCACAAAGATCTTGGGCGGCTGGTTGTTGTTAATGGAGGAGAAGAAGGCGTCGATGGCGTTGGTAAGTGTGGTGACGTTGGCCTCACACTGCTCCGAGTAGAAGAGTAGGAGCTGCCGGTCGCCCGTGCTCAGCTTACTCCTTGGGGCTCCTGGGTAGTGGGAGGGCGGAGTCCAGCCTGAGATGTCATTGTTGATTGGCTGGCTGACTTCCTGCTCCAGCCGCTCAAACTGTTTCAGCTGCAGTAGATCGGAAAACAGAGTATAAATAAGTACCGGCCTGTTCTGTAAATGTCCCAACCCTAAACCTCTAAAACACCAACCTAACTCCACAGACAGACAGATGGACAGACAGACAGACCGACAGGTAAACAGACAGGTAGGCAGGCAGGCAGACTGACTGACCCACAGATCCTCACCTGCTGCTGTTCCAGGGTGGTTTTGGTGTGTCTGGTCCCCTTCTCTAATAACTGCCTCTGATTTTTCTCAAACTCCTCCTTACCCTAGAAATCAAAACATAGAATATTTTTGTATTAATTTATTCAAGTCTCCACATACTAGGTTCATATCTGAACTCCACTGGGTTGAGGAAGTCTAATTCATATAAAATGTCTGACACCGTGTGTGATAATTCTCCTAATCAGCAGAGGGCAGTATAATTCATATTACGTGAACCCAGCTCTGCCACCACACTGAAGATTACACCCCATCACGGTTGGTGGGTTAGTGTGGATGAGAGTCGGCTAAATGACATGAAAATGTTAATGTAAGAATAGCATTGAAACATATTTAAAATCCTATTCATCTCCTTTTCATGAAATTTACTGTAACCAAGTGTAATCAAACCGTAATCTTTTGTTCTTAATTATTTTCTATGCAAGATCAACTTTTATAAAAAAAAACATGATTTTGATTAAAAAAAATATTTACCCTTTGATATGTGTATACATGGGATATTGCTTCAGGATTATTATTATTTTTTAATCAAAATGAAAAATACTAAAATACATTATTTCAAAAAGAATTTAGATAGCTAAACCATTCCTTCCAAATGGTTCAATTGAGTAAAAAGCAGGCTTTCTGTGTTGCATGGGGTTCCTGAGAGACCTGAAAGACCCAAGTTGATTTAATCAGCATCTATGAATTCCAGTGCCTTCTCAATGGGAGCTGTACAGTGCATGATAGTGGAGATTCCGTGTCCCTGTCTTCTTAACATCATCAGTTCCTCTGGCACTTTCTCACCACAGACAATGGAGATGATGCATGATGGGTACATAGAGGAACCCACCTGCACATGCATTACTGGTGATTGATAATGACACCTGAACCAGTATGCTGAGGGGAGTGTGTGGAGATGAAAATAAGAATTAGAGCTGTCAGGTTAAGTGATGTATGTATAGCCCACATGGGGAAGCCCTGCATGGGCTTCTGATCTGCCGGCTGTGGTGTGGTAATGGAGACGCACCTGGAGCCTCTCTTCCCTCTCATCTCACAGTCCTATCATATCATGAAACAGGCCGACACCCCGCCCACGCCATGGCCCATGCTTCGCGTTCACAATGGGCTAATGTGGACGCAGCCCATTCGCCGCTCTGGTGCTGTACTAAACACGCTCCACTAACCCCGTGCGGATTGTTGAGGACACTGTGTGTTCTGTGGTTTCACAGCGGAGCGCTCACCTGTAAATGTACGTAGTCGTAGTCCTCCATCCAGCCCTCCTCTGTGCTCTCGTACGGCCGGTCAGGTGTCTCCTCCTCGGCCGAGAACTTGGGCGGGGAGGGCAGGGGGCGGGACTGGATGTTGGCCCTGCCGTCCCCGGTCTGATAGACTGAGGTGTTGTTGTTGGTTGTCATGAGGTCCGCCCCCTGGGGGACAGGGGGGAGGGGCAGCTGCTGCTGTTTGTTTGTCCTTTTGAAGAGCAGCGAGGCGTTGCCATGGAGAAAGGAGGCCAGCTGTTTGGTGTCGTCGGGCACACCCCGGGCGCACATGATCAGCCGGTCCAGGTCATCCCCGCCACTGCTCCCGGGGGGTGCCGTCAGGGCAGACGGAGCCCAGGCCACAGCGTCCAGAGCCTGGCTGTACTTGACCAGGCCCTGGAAGGCCTCCTCCATCTTCTGCAGCTGCTTGCCCAGCTTGGCCTGCAGGGTGCGATCGGTGGCCTGGGCAGCGTTGGCCACGGCTCCTCGGGCAAACTCCAGCAGGTCCCTGACCGCTGCCCTCATCCTGTCCACGGCCTGCTTGATGGCCGGGAGGTTGGCCTCCATCTGGGAGGGGCCGCGCCAATTTCCACTGATGAAGGACATGAGGAGAGAGACAGAGCCTTCCACGCCCTGCTGCAGGCGGGAGAGGCGCTCCATGGCCTGATCCAGGTCCAGGACCAACAGCTTGCCCTGGCCGGGCACGGCCGACTCTCGGACCGGCACCATGTCCAGGGAGGACGTGGACTGGTTACTGCGAGTGCTCCCCGTGCTGGAGGCGGACAGCCGCTTGAAGCTGACCGTGAGCTCCTCGGTGGTTCCCGCGTCCCGCACCACCTGAGGCGGGACATCGTAGATGGAGTCCTCGCCCGCAGGCCGCTCACGGGGGAAATCGTACACATCTTGGTTATCATGGGCTCCACCTTTCCTCAGACTGGCGGGGATGTCGTAGATCTCCTGACCCGGAGGGGCGTGGTGGGGGTCTCGGTGGTGCTTACCAGTCAGGGGAGGGGGAGGGACGTCGTAAACGTCTTCAGGGATGGGGGGCTCAGGACCGCAGGGGATTTGATAGTTCTGCTTCTGGGTCTCCAAACCCTTCATCTTGGCAAAGTGGGGGGGCACGTCATAGGTCTCCTCCCTGATAGAACTATCTGGAACATCCTTACTGACGGAGGGGGGGAAATCGTACACCTGAGAAAGACAGAGGCAATGTCAAACACATTGTACTGTACTGTACACTCACTGTCATAGAACCTTATAATGACAAACACACTACTGAATCTCACTGTCTTAGAACCTTATAATGACAACAAACACACTGTACTGTACTGTAAACTCACTGTCATAGAACCTTATAATGACAAACACACTACTGAATCTCACTGTCTTAGAACCTTATAATGACAACAAACACACTGTACTGTACTGTACACTCACTGTCATATAACCTAATAATGACAACAAACACACTGTACTGTACTGTACACTCACTGTCATAGAACCTTATAATGACAAACACACTACTGAATCTCACTGTCTTAGAACCTTATAATGACAACAAACACACTGTACTGTACTGTACACTCACTGTCATATAACCTTATAATGACAACAAACACACTGTACTGTACTGTACACTCACTGCCATAGAACCTTATACTGACAAACACACTACTGAATCTCACTGTCTTAGAACCTTATAATGACATCAAACACACTGTACTGTACTGTACACTCACTGTCATAGAACCTTATACTGACAAACACACTACTGAATCTCACTGTCTTAGAACCTTATAATGACAACAAACACACTGTACTGTACTGTACACTCACTGTCATAGAACCTTATACTGACAAACACACTACTGAATCTCACTGTCTTAGAACCTTATAATGACAACAAACACACTGTACTGTACTGTACACTCACTGTCATAGAACCTTATAATGACAAACACACTACTGAATCTCACTGTCTTAGAACCTTATAATGACAACAAACACACTGTATTGACTCATGATAAGAAGTAAAAGCAGTGACTTTAACACGCCACATATCCAGATGGCCCAGTACAGTGAGTTGATGTGTCTCCCTTCTGAACTACTATAACACACAGAGAGGACATCCAATTGGTGCTGCCGCCAGCCTCACCATTTGGTGGGAGAGCAGCTGGTTCTTTTCCACACTGGGGGGGGTGTCATAGATGTCTTGGCCACTAGGGGGGCCTTTTACCACCATGGGGGGGGTGTCGTACACCTAGAGGGAAGATCGAGGGCACAGTGAGATAAAATACACAAACCCAGAAGCGATACATTTAAACACACTATTTCTCTCTTTCTTACACACACACACCCACACACACAAAATAACGAAAGTAACTCAATTACCGCTGCAACAGACTATTGAGGTGCATATTAAAAAGGGAGGAACTAATTAAATCAATCTTCTGAGGGCGTGTTGGTTTAAGCCGGTTTAACATGGAGGAGATGAGTGAAGGAGGGGCCCAGACACTCTGCCCACTTTGTCCTATAATCTCTTCTCTCCCCAGGGCCCTTTGTCTCTCCACTGCCCATCTTTTGTAGAATGTATTTTCTCCCGTCTCCCCTCCCTGTCAGTTATGTGATAGGGGACCCTGTATCCCACTCCCAAACACTCCCATCTTGTCTTAAGCTGGCCTTGACACACACACACACACACACACGCGCACACACACAGGGAGCTGTCCCTGAAAAACATACAGAGAGCTGGCCCTGACACAAAAGCACAGGGAACAGGCCCTGAAACAGATACAGGGAGCTGGCCCTGAAACATACAGGGAACTGGCCCTGGCACACATACAGGGAGCTGGCCCTGACACACAAGCACAGGGAACTGGCCCTGAAACACATACAGAGAGCTGGCCCTGAAACACATACAGGGAGCTGGCCCTGACACATACAGGGAACTGGCCCTGGCACACATACAGGAAGCTGGCCCTGGCACACATACAAGGAGCTGGCCCTGACACACAAGCACAGGGAACTGGCCCTGAAACACATACAGGGAGCTGGCCCTGAAACACATACAGGGAGCTGGCCCTGACACCCACACTGGAACATGATCAAAGTTAAAAAACACAGTGAAAAATATTTTGTTCAGCACAGACCTTGAATGAATGAACCGTGTTACTAAACTGTTACGCCTGCATTCCCCTCTGACATGTAGGCAACCAGAAGGATGTGTGTATGAGGTCCTTTAAAGACATGTAGGCAAGGTCCACTACATACATGATCCTACAACATGTGAGGAGACCAGTGCTGTGGTCTAGCTGTAACCCTCCAGGTTTAGAAATGTCCACCGTAGATTTCTGAGGGTTCAACGTCTTCAATTTGCATAATAGAATGTCACATTTAAAAATTACCTCAATAATGATTTTGGTCTAGGTCTTTTCTTAAACACTGTTAAATTCAGAGCAATCTCACATTGCACTTTAGCCTGGAGCGACGGCGATGGAATTAACTTGGCTGTCCGTAACCCTCAGAGAACACAGAGCCCTGCTGCAGACCCAGTCTATATGTGCGTCTCTGCCCACAGAGAGTCGGCACACTGCTGTTCCAGCTGTGATTATGGGTGATGATGGGCGTCCCCAAGTCAATGAGCTTGGTAATTAGTTTTTGGAAAGCAGATTAACGCCACAGCATTTAGGTTAATGGCTATATTAAAAGTGTGCTTAGTTGATCATTAACATCCGACTGATGCACGCACATATTCACAAACACAAAACCTAATCTACTGTGAGGTTAAGGCCTGGGACCCACTCCAAGCACTGTGATGCTGGGACAGCACTGTCTACTGTCTGGGCCTTGATAAACCAGGCCTCAGGAGGAACAGTGGTAGTGTGGAAGACCCAGCATCACCTCCATTCTCTAGGACCTGACGGCAAACAGCAACAGACAGAGAAGCCCACTCCTCCATCCACAGCCCAACCCCTATTAACACACAGCAAATTGCTCTCCCATCTCTCACCATGTGGCTGTCCCCAAACAAGCCCATTAGCAATTATAATTCTGCCCAAACAATGTGATACAATCTGTTCTCCGGGCCTTTGGGAGATGAGAGTGAAGACAGAAGTGTAACAGTATGAATACCAAATCCGCCCCAACAACCGTTAGGCAACTGGCCAAAACACTCCATCACCATTTTCAATTCAGACAATTCCACTTGTTTGGAGTTTGTATTCAGCGGGTACACTGATCTGATATAAGTAAGACTGGAGATGTTACTCCTTTTAACAACAACACAAAGAACCAAAGCCAGGTTCAATTAAATTGTCCACTGACCTCATTGACTGCTGCTATCTGAGCTTGAATAAAATGCTGTCTGCATTTGAGAGAGAACACTGACTCTAAAAGGATGTATGTCTATCTCCTACACTGCTATCTTTTGCATGTTTTCTTCCCTCTGATTGTGCCTGCTTGTCTACCTCTCTGACAGCGTTAAACAGCTTCCTTACTCACAGGACGATTATTCTGTCCTGTTCCAGCTGGTACACTCTCTCTCTCATTCCACGTCTGGAAGCTGTTTGTCCTGTTATGTTGTGGCTGAATGCATGTGACATTTCGTTTGGGAGAAGCGGCTGCCAGTGGAGGGAATGAGTGTGTGTGTGTGTGTGTGTGTGTGTGGGCATGTGAGGACAAACTACACAGAATGACGGTTCACCTTCAGATCCAGAACACATGCTGCTCAGGACGCCGGGCTCACTGGGTTTGTGGAAAAATACAATATTTTTCTAACGCCTCCAGACACTGAAATATCTACTTCCCCTGCAAGTAATGTATGACCGTCTCTAAAAATAGACATGAAATCATAGAACCACTGTGGGTTTAAACACACACACACACACACACACACACACACAGCAACGAAGAGAGTGAGAGGCAAAGAGGGAGAGAGACAGAGTGACAGATATATAGAGGGAGAGAGATAGAGTGACGGATATATAGAGTGAGAGCGAGTGGTTTAATATTCCCAGCGCATCAAATATTAATGAGAAGCAAGACACTTCACAGACAGATGACCAGTCGAGCTTGGAAGTGTGTCTAAGGCAGCCAAGAGGAAAAGTTGCCATCAATCTTGTGAATAGGATGTAATCACTTTGATTTCATATGAGACATTAAGTGAGAAGGCAGGACAGTGAGAGGACATGATCACCTCGGCCATTCTCATACAGAGGACATGATCACCACGGCCATTCTCATACAGAGGACATGATCACCACGGCCATTCTCATACAGAGGACATGATCACCACGGCCATTCTCATACAGAGGACATGATCACCACGGCCATTCTCATACAGAGGACATGATCACCACGGCCATTCTCATACAGAGGACATGATCACCACGGCCAT
>JACXGJ010008381.1:5175-27288 GCA_016801105.1 Esox niger | reverse complement strand
GGGCAGCCTATATTCTCTCTACCCTGCTGTTTCACCTCTCCTCCTCTAGATAGGGCGGCCTGTATTCTATCTACCCTGCTGTTTCACCTCTCCTCCTCTAGATAGGGCAGCCTATATTCTCTCTACCCTGCTGTTTCACCTCTCCTCCTCTAGATAGGGCAGCCTATATTCTCTCTACCCTGCTGTTTCACCTCTCCTCCTCTAGATAGGGCAGCCTATATTCTCTCTACCCTGCTGTTTCACCTCTCCTCCTCTAGATAGGGCAGCCTATATTCTCTCTACCCTGCTACTTCACCTCTCCTCCTCTAGATAGACCCTGCTGCTGTCCTATGTCAACACTTATCATGTTCTCAGCACATTTTCCCGTCCTTGAATGTGCCTTTATATTGAGACATCGGTGGGGCTTCAGTTACACATCAGTTCATGTATGATTCATCAGCGATATGGAAGAGCCTGCAGATACAGTGCGTCATATACACAACCAATCCTTATAGAATAACACACAGCTACCGGCCGCTAACTTCAAAGGAACGCGCTCACGTGCCCGCACGCACGCGCGTGTTTATGCATGAGGTTTGCAATGCCGAGCTCCCGGGAGTTCACTGCATTTTGTTTACATCTCACATCAAAGCTGCGTTAGTAGCTGGAGGTTGGCGCGGTGATCCCATGGTGCTTTTTGGGTGATTACCGCAATGTGTTTAACCTGCGTACGGATGTGTCTCTTTATGTGCCGTACCTACACGCATCTAGCCAGCGCCGGTTGGATAATGGCTCAGACATGGGGTTGAAGGCTTGGATCGGGGAGGGAGAAAGAGGAACCAGATCCGGGCTGACTCCTGCCTAGATGGGTTCTATCCGTGCTAACGTGAAAAGCAACAAAGGTTAGGCTTAAAGACAAGCTCGGTGGACTGATGAAGTACATACAGTGCAGTGGGAGACTGCAGGGAGTTTGTTTGTATTGTTTCTTCTTCGTTGGTGTCCCGTCGAAAACAGTCTAAGGACCGGATTTTGCAAAAATGCATATAACGGTACCTGTATTTAAATGGGATTTGTTTTGCAAAGACCCCGTACACACGGTACTGATTTTCCAATAAAATGCATGACACAGTAAAATCATCTCTATAGGTTTCCATTTACCAATTTGTAAATTGGGTGAACTATCAATTTAACTGTCTTGCTCAACGACAGAACAACATTTTAATTTGTATTATTAGTCACTGCCTGCCAGGCTCAATGAGATTAACCACTGCCCAAGTGTCACAACAAAGGTGCCTGTTTTAATATTCAAACGCTGGGAAAATATTGAAAGAACATCATGATATCTAACCATATTGATTTGTTCCCTGCATCACTATGGATACTGTTGTACCAGATAATGACGATAAGGCACCAGCCCTCAGCTCTTATCTATACCTAGGGATTATATTCCTGTTTCACCAAATGTGAGTCTCATGTTGTAATGAGACAGCTATCGATTTTGTGTCCAACAGCAAATTGTATTCTTCAACACTTCATCAGAATGGATGTGAGTCAGGGTTGGGAAACAAGGTTCCCTGGTTTTCTTTGATTCTTATCAATTTTTATTCCTTCTCATTGATTCTTATTGACTCTCAATAAGTGATTCTCATTTATTCCAAGGTGCTGTACAATGTATATTAGGAATGCTGCGAACATCCTGTTCAAGAGATTTTTATTAAACACAGTCATTTTATTTATGTATTTTATTTTTTCACCTTTATTTAAACAGATAAATCAAGTGGGAGTTATTTCTTGCCTGGTTCCCCCTGTCTGGGTTTATCTTTGGACGGGCCCACAGCCCCAGGACCCCCCGTCTAAGTCCGTAGTTTTACGCTGCAGTAGTTTTGTCCCGGGGGGAATAAGGTCAGACTGCCCTGTCTCAGTCCCAATTGTTTATGATGCATTACTTTATGTAACAGGGGACTAGAGTCAGTCTGAATTTAATGATGAGATATTTTTTGGATCCAAGGAAAGCTCTCGCTCTTTCTCTTTGGCCCACACCTCAGGAATACCTGGCCTGACCACTTCTTGGATGAGCTGCAGATCTAGTTTGTGTCTGATGATTCCTGCTGCCATTGACCACAGCCCACCTGGTCATCCCTGTCCTTGTCCACCTGGTCGTCCTTGTCCACCTGGTTGTCCCTGTCCCAGTTTACCTGGTCATCCATGTCCACCAGGTCATCCCTTCCCATCTGGTCTTCCCTGTCCTTGTCTACCTGGTCCTCCCTGTCTCAGTGTACCTGGTCGTCCATGTCTCAGTCTACCTGGTTGTCCCTGTTCTAGTCCACCTGGTCTTCCCTGTCCTTGTCTACCTGGTCGTCCCTGTCTCAGTCTACCTGGTCGTCCATGTTTCAGTCTACCTGGTTGTCCCTGTCCTAGTCCACCTGGTCATCCCTGTCCTTGGCCACCTGGTTGTCCCTGTCATTGCCCAGTTTGTTGTCCATGTCCATCTGGTCATACCGGTCCTTGTCCACATGGTTGTGCAGCTGATCTGGATTCTGCCTAATGACTCTGGCCACAGCCCACCTTTATTTATTGACCTGTTGGTCATCTGAACATGCAAAATGTGGTAATCGGAACATGTGGCACAAACAAACTTGTATAACCTCCACCTGGCAAATACTGAGTTTGGCTCCAATCTTAAGAGTTTGGCTCCTAACTTGGTTTCTTCCTAGGTTCCACCACTACTTGGTTTCTTCCTAGGTTCCAACACTACTTGGTTTCTTCCTAGGTTCCAACACTACTAGGGAGTTTTTTTAGACACTGTGCACCAGCTTCTGGTTGTTTCTTGCGCTTAGAGGTTTCAGGCTGAGGATCTGCATAAGCACTTCCTGACAAGCAGTGATGTCATAGTTGCGTTTCCAGTTGAGCCATGTTTTACAGCAACTACAAAAGCACACAAACACGCAGACATAAAGTACACAAACATCAAAAATAGGTCCATATAAGGGCTGTCCAAGCTAACATGTCATAGTCAGTTAGGGCTAACAAAGTTATTTCAATTGTTTCACACACATTAGCACCTTTCACACAGTAGTCTTTTAGCACAGACGCTAATACGCAATGACACTTACAGGAGCCAATATGGAAAGTGCCTTGCTGTCTCTCCATTGCTCTGTCTTTCTCTGTCTGTCTCCCTCTCTCTCAGTCTCTGGTGAGGAGGGAGGGTTGGAGGGATTGAAAGGACTGTGTCTATTTCAGGGTCCCAATTTGCCCATATGCAGTTCCTTGAAACTGGGTCATCATTTGCTATTGTGGGGGTATGTGAGTCTATCAAAAGCCTTGAATTCTAACACACCCATGCAATAGAACGCAAAGTATCTCCCTCAAAAGACAAGATGCATTAGGACAGCAATAATGTCTTCTCATGTATGGTATAATTACACACAAATGACAATGAGACATTAAACCAATGTGTCGAGCTCGGGATCCACCCGGTCGCACATCTCACAGAGTGACTGAGGCTGGAGCTCTACGAAATATTCGATTAGACGGTGCGAAAAAACCTTGGCTTGCTAGAGCTATTTACAATATTCTTAATTCCTATTTTGTTCGATTGCACAGTACTGCACTTCACAAACGGGATATAATGTTAAATTATTGAAGTTCTGCTAACACACTGCTTTGAACGTGTCAGCGATACATCTGATGTGTGCACCACCCACACGCGAACATCCCCCCTCTGACAGGCAGAAAGTCCTCCACGTAACACTTAAACTAAAGTGTCAGAAGACACTGGGTATTCTGAATATTCATAATACTTGTGGAGAAAGAGACTTAGTATGATTACATTATTCAGAAATTTGCACCTTCTAATCTCGTGCTTTTAGAGCAAACACAACCTCTGTATCGATGCACTTCCCCTCAGCTGTTACACACAACGCCCCCCTGGTTGTGCACCTCGCAATTACCACACGCAACTTCAAGGCAACCGACGGGTGAATACAAAATCCCCCAAAAGTTGTGGTGTGAATCAAATGTCTGGCCGTCATCCGGAGACCTGTTATTATGCCTGCGGATGTCAACCCACCAGTTTGTGAGGCAAACCACTTCCCCTGCCTTCTTCTCTTTGACTAAATCTGTGGCAGGTCCTGCATTAGCCAGAGACCTCCTTCAAGCCCACTGCACATATACCCACGGGGTGAACTCTAAACCCGTGCTCTAGTCCATCAATTTGGCATGAAAGCAATTCAGTGTTCACCGCCCCACCAAAATCACCCTCTTTTGTCCCAAGACATGCAATCACAACAATTTAAACCAGAACTGCCTTGGTTTTCATTGGCCTATCCTCTTTCTTCCTGTCGTTCTTTTATTTGTTCTTTTGAGCACGGAGGCAGAAAATGCCCTCTGGGTTGCCCTGCATTTTTATTTATTCCTTCACTACAACAGCACTTGAGAAGGCCACTCGAGATATTCAAAAGGAACTTTAGAGAGGAAGGACCCTGCCACCCCTGTCCCCTCCTTAGACACAATGACCTAATTGGGTCCTGTCTGACCAATGACCATACAGTCTTGTCCTCACACAATTCAGCAACCAATAAAAACAGCATTGTTAAAATTGTTAGAGTCATTCAAAAGCAATAAGCTTCCCCGTTCAAAGGCAATTTCTTTAGATGAAAAGAGAGTAGAATTCAGGGCAAACACAATCATTGCATTAAACTAGCATGAAGGACTTTTTGTGTCTGAGAGTAAACTAAACATAATTGTCTCTATAGTAATTATGATAGATGGATTTTTCCACAAGCGATCTCGTTAGTCTCTGAATTACTGAGATGTTTCTTTAAAACGTCTAGTTGTCTATAAGATTTGCAAGCAAAACATAACTAATAAAGCTGCCAATATTCATCACTTTCAACCATTCATCAAAACAACAAATTGGATGGTGGAAATTGACCTGCTTGTGTTCATTTACTCAAAATGAATATGTCTCCACGCGTCTCATATCTCTGTCTCCAGACAGAGGTTGTATTAATATCTTCCACGGCAGTCTTGTTTCTTACATATATTCTAGATCTGACGTGTCACATTTGATGGCAGCATATGTCGGGCCGTGTTGTGGAGCACACGGGTGTAAACAGTTTGGTGAAATGAGGATGGTGCTGGAGTCACGTTACCCCATATGAGACATAACGGATGCCTGGCTACAGATATAGAACAGCCAAAAGGACTTTGCACAACCCCTGATCCTTGTAAATTAAGGCCACCTGTGGGGATGTCCACAGTGTTTGTGAGCCGCGTTCTGTGCTCCATGTTGAACACACCTAAAGCCTTTCAAATGGCTGAAAGTCAGTATCAGACTCACAGAACATTTCACCAACATAAAGGCGAGAAATGACGTACAGCATACACACACACACACACACACACAGCATGTAAACAAATTGAATTCTAAAGACGGATGTGCTGTTACATGTGACGAGTGCGCTACACGTACTGTGTGTGCGTGTTTACGTCAAGGGGCTTGAATAGAATCACGGAGGACACGCGTCCACATAGCGCGTAAAGTACTTCAGAGGCCTCCTACCTGCTGGGGTTCACGTGGCGTCGTCTGCTTCACCCTTCTACTGGACGCCGTGGTGGTGGTGGTGATCTCCATGATCGACGTGGACGTTTCGGACCGGTTGGCCGTGTTGGCGCTGGACTGCGGCGTGATGGACGACGGCGAGTCCCCGACCAGCCTGACGCTTCCCTGGATGCGGATGTTGGGGTCTCCCTCTGTGGCCATGTTGAACACCTTCAGCCCGTTATAGTAGAGGCCGGAGAGCTGGCCCTGAAACGAGCGACTCCGGTCCCGGTCCCAGCCCCCAATCTGAATGGTGGTCTGGCTGTTAAAGATGGTGAGCTGACGACCTGTGGGAAAACGACGTTACATATATACGAGAATGTATGTTGGATGGACTGTTCCCCCGCTAACTCCCTACTGGCGACTTGAGCCACAACAGAAGAAATTAATAAGAGTAATGGGAAAATAATTGAGTATAAGAAAAAGACAGATTATTGCCCAGTCGGCTGATGAGCTGCGATAAATTACCCTTTTTAAGAGGCAAGCCCCGTCTGGTAATTTATTGCGGTTAGAATGATGTGATGCCTATGAAACAATGAAGATTCAAAGGGAAAATCATAATAAACTTAAACATTTACTGTTTGTCTTAAATCAATGTAGCTTTGCTAAAAGGACAATCGAGTCCATTTAAGTGCATGGTGGGTATTATCAACAGTTTGTAGGAATGGAAATCCTGTTGCTCCTTGAAACAATACAAACATTTCAGAAGTGTGAGTTTTCATATGTGAAGGAAATTAAAAAGGAACAGATTGTATGTGGGAAATTGTGTGTTGAGAAAATAGACTTGACAGATGCGTTTTTCCCAAAGTGTCAAATTATCCTACTTGACAGCTTGACACTAAATCCTTTGAAATCATCCACCACATCGCTTACCAATTAACATTTATGTATGAGTTTAAGGTTTCATTAGGAGAATAGAAATCATTCATATTATAGAATATATGTAGCAATTTTGAGTTTCAGTACATGAGTTAACTTACATTTCTAAAGTTATTATTCTTTGTACTTTTAAACGTATATATCAAGACTGCCTTTTAGCAAGTAGTGAATGCAACACGAAAGATACACATGTCATGGTTCAAATTAATTGAATACACAACAAAAGGGTCATTCATGACAGTAAAATAAAAATAAACTGAAAGACTGAAACAGAAACACAGAAAAGAATCATGGCACATACTAGGTGAATTATACAACTTGGTTTTTAGAAACATACAAAAACGCATGCACTCAAACTTTTGCGTTTTATAATAACATTTCATTGATCTTCATACCCTATACAGTACATATTTACAATATCTGTTAAAGGGACTCATTTCTTTATGCCAATTAATATTACACTCTATTTAAAATTTAAAATGTCTAGCAGTTTAATCAGTATGATCTACTGTAACAGAAACACATACATGTATACATGTGTGTCAAAAATACGTAACATTACAAAAATCAACTGAATGGATAATTTAACTGGACCTTTTTTAGTTGATGATTTAGGTATTTACAACAAATAACAACAATGCTATAATAAGTTATTTACATTTTAACAGTGTTGATATAACTTCAGGAAGTAGTTAGATTTATGTTTACAGTCCCTTTAACCTGAAGTTGACACACGTATTAAACAACTGAAGAAAAAGAAGAATACATTATGCAAAAGTGTGCAAAGTCACAAGCTATCTACATTTAACTGTTTAAAAAGAATTTCGTTTTATTTACGTTTTACTGAACATTTATTTTTTTAAGGTTTATTGGTTACAAAAAAGTATTGCTAGGTTATGATCAAATTATTTTATTTGAAATTTTAATCAATGTTTTTACCTTTGTCGAGTAGCCATTCGTCAACTACTCGACCAAGTCGATATGGGATTCGCTGTCTAGCAATCGCCAGGCGTTCGTTATCATTGTTGCCTTTAAAGTTTAAAGAGACATTTCATTGGTTAAAGTCTGTAAAGTCAAAGGTTAAATGTTAATACTTAATCCTTGAGCTATAACAACTGCCACAAAGTTTTTAATACGTTTTGGACGTTTAACAAAACAAAAGATTACCTACAACAGTCAATCGACCCACTTCCACTTACTCAAAGCATTTTATTTTAATTTTAGCCAACAAATTATTCCTATATTAATTGAGAATTAGCACGCTGAAGTTTCAACTAGGTTAATCAAGTTATGTTACTGTATAAATCAAAACCAAATCACAAATTTAAACATTTTCATGTTGCCAAAATGATTTCCAAAACATTTTTTTTTCTGTTCATTCTTTCTTTTTGGCAGAGTTTTTAGCTAGTTATACATTCTCAGAATTTATAGTTTATGAAAAAACATTCAACCTTTTGCACACAGTTTATGGTTTAGAGTAGAACACATTAAATGTATAACACCTTCATGTCCATCCCTTTTAAACAAGTTTACTAATTACCAGGAAGCGAACAGAAAACAAAGAAAAACAGCCATCAACATTGACATTTCAAGAATCAAAGATACATGTGTCAAAATAGGTGACACATACTGGAAACAATTAAAATAGTAGTAAAGGCTTTGACAAAGGCTACAGTAAGAATCCTTGGGACGAACAAATTAGGAAAATAAAAAGATGGTCATCCCGCCCAGCCTCTCTTTCTGGGTTTGCAAATATTGCAGCATGATGTGCCTTTGCATTCTGCTTTAGATAACAAATACTGCTTTCAATGATCAAAACCAAACATCGTCTTAGTAGCTGATCAATTAACAGCCACAAAGATATTGGTAGCAGATCAGAAACCCACAACCTGTTTTATTATTATTATTATTCATATTATTATAGGAACATTTTTAATTGGTGGAAGATGTGTTGGACTGTCCTCTGGGTCCAAAAACTCAGTCAGTGTCTTGTGTACTGAAATGGCAAATATATGGGTGTGTAGATTTATGTAGCAATATCAAGGGTTTTCTCCTCAATTGATTGGAATTCAACCAGTTTTGATAGTGGGTAGAAACCGAATGAAAAAAACACAAGAAACAAACCCATGGTGTTGATGTCACTGGAAGTATCCCAAAAACAATCAACACAATACACAGTTAGGTCTGGAAATATTTGAACACTGACACAATTTTCATAATTTTGTCTCTTTACACCACCACAATGGATTGGAAATGAGACAACGAGATGCAACTGACGTGCAGACTTTCAGCTTTAATTCAAGGTTTTGAACAAAAATATTATATAAAACGTTTAGGAATTGCAAGCATTTTCACACACATCCCTGTATTTCAGGGGTTCAAAAGTAATTAGGCAAATGAACACAATGAACACAATCATTTAATACTTGTTGAGAATCCTTTGCATGCTATGTCCGCTTAAAGTCTGGAACGCATGGACATCACCAAACTCTGGGTTTCCCCGTTTGTGATGCTTAGCCAGGCCTTTAGTGCAGCTGTCTTCAGTTGTTGTTTCTTTGTGGGTCTTTCTGCCTTAAGTTTTGTCTTCAGGAAGTGAAATGCATGCCGGATCGGGATGAGATCTGGTGATTGACACGGCCATTGAAGAATATTCCACTTTGTTGGCTTAAAACTCCTGGGTTGCTTTCAAAGTATGTTTGGGTGGTTGTCCATATGTAAAGTGAAGCGCCTGAAGACTGTTCTTCACTTGGCTGGATGTTGTGAAGGGTTTTTTCTTTACCAGGGAAATGATCCAACGATCATCCACCACTTTTGTCTTCCGTGGACGTCCAGGCCTTTATGTGTTGCAGAGTTCTCCAGTGTTCTTTTTTCTCTCAGAATGTACCAAACTGTTGATTTGGCCACTCCTAATGTTCTGCAATCTCTCTGATGGACTTATTTTTTGCAGCCTAAGGATGGCCTGTTTCACTTGCACTGAGAGCTCCTTTGACCTCATGTTGTGAGTTCACAGCAACAGCTTCCAAATCTGATTGCCACACCTGGAATCAACTGTATATATACTGTATATAAATAGAGTATATACAGGGTGACATTTGACTCGCAGGGTTAGTCAAGACCAATCACCTCTCCAGAAAGAGAAAGTACTTCCGCTACAGTGCTTGTTGACTCTGAGGGCCTTTCCCCCTTCCTTCTTCTGCCCTGAGCCATTGTCTTCTTATAAAATCGAATCCCGACAAGCTCACTTCTTCCGGCTGATTGATAATGTTTTGTCACATCAACCACATTCATTCTGTTTGGGGAGGTTAGGGTTCAGGGGACTAACAGCAATTTGGTGTGGAGCGAGAAAGAACAGCTACATCCATGTCTGGAGAAGGGATGGCGAGAGGGATATAGGGTTAGAGAGAAACCCAGAGAAATGGATACTGACAGAGCGAAGAGAGACTCTGAGAGGTTAGAGAGCGGGTTTGAAGGGGTCACTCTCCCAGCGTGTGACTCAGATACAGATCAGATCTCACAGGAGCCGAGTCTGCCTCTAAACGATGACGGGGGGGGCGGGGGTTTGGGGGGTTATTGTAATCATGTCAGCTGGCGTTAAGGGATCAGGTAGACCGAGAGGGTAAGGGATGTGCAGCCACCTCTTCCTTACCTGCCCTGTGAGGTCCATCTCACGGGGGCGCTGGTTGATGTTCTGCTGGTACCTGATGGGGATGGAGACCTATCATTCTGCGCCAGGAGATCAACCGATACAAGAGATCTGAAGATCAGGCGACACTGGAGGGTATAGTATCTCCCTGTACATAAGCTGTACATAAAATTCAGGCACTTAGATGGACAAGGTTAAGGAACGACTTGGCTTCTGACACTGCATATGTAACACTGAGGTGAATCAGAGGCCAAACGTTATGATAAAAGCTCTACAGAACATTGATACTGAGAGACAGTAAGAAGCCTTTCAACATCTAGAAGTGCTCGGAGAAGGTGTCTATGTCCTGTTTCCGCATGACAAGCCAGAAGTCATATTGCTTTACCCCAAATCTATCTCTCTGTTTCTGAGTGCCAAGCAGAGATGCATTCGTTCCCATTTTCACAGTCTTTCGATTGACTCTGACAGGGATCAAACTGTCAACCCTCCAGTCAGGGTGGACACTCTAATCACAAGGCCAGTTGGCTGACAGATGGTTGAAATATCTAAGCAAAAGCAAACTGCACCACTTAAAATGATGGAACGCATTGAGCAGTACAAACTAAGTGGATTTCTACGGTAATACGGACAAAAACCTCAGTATCGGTTGAAGATTTAATTGATGGTTGAGGATGTGTACATGTCAAATCTCAAAATGAGGACATGAACAAATGTGTCCCAAAACAAGCATCCGTTATTCTATGTGAAATAGTGCAAACTTGAATATAACGTGTTGCCTTATGGGATTCTTCTTGTGACGCTGGGATCGTTGCAGCGCTGCCAGAAGTGGACACTGGAGGGTCTAATTAGCAATCACTTTCAGTCTCTCAGCTTTGGGACACTTGGCACAGCTGAAGAGCCATGGGGAAGGGTGCGATTTGGGATTCAGCAGGGTGTCGGTTCTTGTCAACCCCTGCGGTGGAGACTAAAACTTAGGACAGGGAAAGATAAGAGAGAGGGAGGAGTGGAGAGATATGGACAGACAGAGGAATAGAGGGATGGAGATGAGGCGAGATGGACACATGAAAGCTGGAGGAATGAAATGACGAAAAAAGAAAAGAAGTGATAGAAAGATGTAATGAGGGCGTGGTAAGTGGACAGTTTTAGGGATAGAAAGATGGAAGAGAGATGAAGGTATACAATGATGGGACTGTAGGAACGAAGACATGGAAAGAGAAGAAATGAAGTGTTAGAAAGATGGGAAGAGGAGAGATGGAAAGAGGAGCAATGAAGGCTTGGAAAGAGGAGTGAGGGGCCAAAGGCTGGAGGGAAGAGAAGAGCTGAAGGGATGAAGAGAGGGGTGAGGGGCCAAAGGCTGGAGGGAAGAGAAGAGCTGAAGGGATGAAGAGAGGGTGAAGGGCCAAAGGCTGGAGGGAAGAGAAGAGCTGAAGGGATGAAGAGAGGGGTGAGGGGCCAAAGGCTGGAGGGAAGAGAAGAGCTGAAGGGCATCATTTAGAATGAGGCAATACACACTTTGCAGGAGAAACATTGTGCTCGTGTGACTTTTTTTAGGGAGAATATGCAATTCTATTTGTATGTTCATGCCTTCCAGTTATCTGCTGACAAAACAGTAATCTCTCTCCAAATGATAGGGTTGAGAAAATTGTTCAATCGACTTTTCAGGCTATAGGCTAGACACGCAAGAAGTAAAACCCCAGAGAGAAAGAAACAGGAGAAAGAGAGGGGCTTGGGAGGATGAGAAGACAAACAAAGGAATGAACACACAGACAAACACACAACCATCCACTCTGTCTCCCTCAGTGCTTTATTCCTTTTTAGAAAACTGGTTAATTAAAGTGTGACCACAATATCGATCCACTTACTGGGACATTTGTTTGTTTACTACCAAAACAATGTTGTCCCCAAAAACAACCAGACCGTTTTGTCTGTTGTCCTGGGGTTTCTGACACACCGTTAGCCATACCAATGCATTCTGTTCAAGACAGTGGACGTCCCTGGAACGTTGAGAGATCGCCCCCAGTGTCAGCTGTTTGCTGGGGGCGATTTGGGCCCTGCCGCTAAACGGAGATTGGGTCTTAGACGGCGGGACAGGGCGCGATCTCTTATCTCCTCTCTGCCAGACTGTGGCGATGGGGGCGGCGGAGCCTTCCAACCCCCTCCTCCCTGGACCACCAAGCCCAGCCCAGCTCTCGGTGTAATTTGAGTTAATACAGTGATCGGATGAGACCCAGTCCTTTATCTTCTAACAAGCTCTGAGAACAACACAAAATTCACCAAATGAACAAAGTGCTGAACGCAAATGGTTTCCACCACTGTTTGTTTAAAAACACATGGCTAGGAAAGTATTAAAAGGGGATTAAGGAATTTCTCAGGCAATACTTAATACATGAATCTTTTTTTATGACAGTTTTGTTCATGACAAAATGGCCGGACTACACAGGGGCTCATAGATACCAAATATGGTGTGTGCGTGTGCGTGTGTCTGTCTGTGTGTGTAAACCAGCGCAGACATAATCATAAAACTCACTGCCTGGCCTGTGAAAAGCGTGTCGTTCCTGATGTTTCACCTCTTCAGATTCATTACTGCTCCGGCTGCTGTCACTAAAAGAACAGCGACAATAAAACACCTCCTTCCTATATTGCATCGGACACCAAAGGGACATGGAGCGGGGAGGAGAACAAGAAGCTGAACTGGAAAGGAAGCCCAGTAAAACTAAGACAAATGGGAGATATAAGAAAGAGTTCGACAAAAGGTCGGAGCAAGGGAGAGAGGGGGAGAGGGAGGAGCTGGGGGAGAGAGGAGCGGGGAGCAGAGCGTTAGACATGGAGAGTTATAAGTGCATCATGCTCTGAAAACAATGTAAGAAAAGGCCAGGGTTCCCCGCTCCATTGTGTGTGTGCGCTCCGGAGCAGGCAGGCTCTCAGCATTAGCTGTTCCCACCAATGGAGGAGTCTGGCTGCCTGCTTCTGCCCCCTCTGGGCCTGACAGCACCACTGTAATGGAATTACTTCCATGGCCGAGACTCCGGAGAACAGAGATTGCCCGCAATGTCTAAGGCCGCTTGTTCAACTCTTTTGTACTATACGCATAATAGAAAGAAGGGAACAAACGTGACGGGGGGGGGGGAAGCAAAGTATGTGGGCATCTACAGTGAGATAAATGGACTGTTGATTTTTCTGCATAACCACCCACGTCCCAAATGGCAGCCAATTCCCCATTAAAGGCACTAGTTTTGACCAGGGCCAACGGAGCTCCGGTCAGGAGTAGTGTCCTATTTAGGTAATAGAGTGTCATTTGGAATGTACCCCTTGGCTGTAATAATTGTCTTGAGGCCATTCTGACGGCCTGTTAAGTGGGCAGAATGTAACTTTTAATGAGATTATCTGAGGGGCGGGAGCAATGGAGAGGTACAAGTGGGACAATTATTCCCCTTCCATTTTATAACCATAGTCCCCTCAATTCCTCCAGTCTTTTAATCTGTTCTGCTCCTTACCTTTTGCAGTCCCACTCCTTTTATGTCTCACTTTCCCTTTCTCTCAGTCTCTCTCACGACATTTCTTTCTCATTCTCTATCTCTCGCGCTCACTATTTATCTGCCTTGGCGTCACGTCTTCTCTTTTGTCATCGTTCCTCATCCTCAGTGTCTGTTCTCATTATTATGAGTCACTGTGGAGCTCGCCAGTGGCCACTGATGGCTTTGGGGTGGCCATTACCCAGCTGTCCAGTTCCCAAACGGCACCCTATTCCCTAGGAAATCCACTTGAGAAACGCCACTTTTCCAAGGCCCATTTTGGTTTAATGTTAAAGCAGTGCCATAAACAGGATGTAGGGTCCCACTGTGGTTGGTGCCAGACTGCCAGAGATGTTGACAAAGGCTCATCTGACTCTGGGAGAGCGGGGGTGTAATAACAGGAACAGCAGTGGTGGAGGGGTCAAGGGTCAGTAGAAGTTCAATAGATTGTGATTATGAGTATATAGTCTGGGTTAATAGGAAGATTTGTAAACAGAGACAAAGTAGTTGCAGAGACAGACAGAGAGAGAAAGACAATGAAAAATGCAACGGAGAGCGAAAAGGGGGCGACATAACTCAAAAGAAAATATGTTGAGGTAGAGTTGGAAAGCTCTTTATCAAGCGTATTCGACTGTTACAAGACGAGGTCCTCAGCCTGCTGGTTCTCTTGTTCAACCTCACCGTTATTAATGTCACCCACCTGGTGTCGTAGATCAACAGAAGTCCCTGTTTAGGGGGTTGCAATGGAAGAAATGGAGTGCAACTGTCTTCAAGGGCCAACGTTGAATACCCCTGACCAATGGGTAGCTCAGTGGAGTTCAAACCAGTCTTATGGGACCAATTATTCAACACCAGATACACATCTATAGCAGACATTTATTCATGTGGGCAAAATGTGAACAAGGAGAAATGGTGAGCTTGTAATAAACTGGAGGTTTGCTGGGTTACTTCACAGGATTTGCGTTTCAACTGCCTACTATAACTATAAACACTATGAGTTCCGACTTTAATCGTTCCCAAACTTCAGCCCTTTAAGTCAGATTTAAAACAAAATTGTAAAAATGCATATTGCAAGTAAATATCACAAATTCATGTTCAGTTTTTTTCACTTCAAAATCAGGGGATCTAAACATATTTGGTTGCTTTTCTAACTAAAATTGTACCTGCACAAGGAAGAGCTGAGTGGAGCCTTCTAGAGAAGGTTCAAGTTAAGTCGCAGATTCACCTAACCTACAGCTCAAAGAGAAGTTGGAATGTTGAATCGGCTAATGCTAGCTGTGGTCTAGTTAAAATACAGAGGGTCTGGGGATTCCCGTTAACTAACTAGTTAACGCATTAATATAGAACAAGATGCCAATCATTACTGGATTTAATTAAAAAGAACAGCGTCTAATGTTCTCGCTAACCATTTCACAATAAATGCTGTTCCCCCTCCTAGTTGAAAGGTAAGCTGAGTCAACCAATCATATTACTTTCTCTGAAAGCTTGAAGAAAATTGTATCCAGCACATAAAAAAAAAATTGGGTGTGGGAGGCACAAATATCTAATAAGTAATTTGTGTCTATTTGAAGAAAACCTGTGATATGGTTGTTGATATCAGTAAATATCTACTTAATGTATATTATAATCAAATGTTCATCTATTCAGCAAAATTTTAAATATAAAATATGTCAATGCTAACTAGACACGGCAGTTGTTTTTCCAGTCTGCTCCACTCTCCCACTTCCCTCCAATTTAAATTAATTTGGGGAGTTTATCAGTTGCTCCTTGAGACAGATTCAATCAAATTCTGACTATGGCACAAAATCTAATTCATTTAACTAATTATAATTTTATAGCACTTTTTATTGAAAATCTTAATTTGGGAAATGACGGTCAAGTCGGAAATGAAAGACAAGAAACAAAGACTGCTGTTTCAGTTTTGAAAATTGATTAAAGAAATTGTATGTCCAGAATAGCACAGGTGTTTTGTCTTCTGTGAAAATGTGCCTATGACGGCATTCATCACAGACTTACGCTTAACTGACCAGGGCTTCATTTGGAATAAGGTGCAGCTACACTGGTTATCTCTAATACATTCAGAATAGCTACTGTTAAATATTTTATTTAATTGCATTACTTGCTTGTTTGACAATGAAGGTCATTCAAAGATATTGCTAAACAGCAAATTATATCAAATTGAAGTGTTTAGCTGACAAGTATTTTAATTTGTTTTCACCGATATAAAGCGTTGAGTCCTTATTTACATAAAAACAATTAGATTATTGCTGTCTAGCTCTTTCGGCTGTACCACTGACACAAATTGTAATGCATGAATTGGAGTAAATGATGTTTTCCTCAGCAAATTAGTGGTTTTAGTTTGATTGCAGAGGTAGGCGGGCGACTGTAAACACACATGAAGATTGCAGGCCTCAGATACAGTACTTAACAAAGAGGCCCTCGATTACCAAGTTTACCAGAGAACTCAGTGCCTGATGTTAGTATACATGTCACTGGTTTCAACTGCAAGGAGATGACAAACTGCAATGAATGATGATGATTCTTTGGCACACTGAACGTCGTGGCTGTTGAGACTCAATGTCCTTTATGCAACCTCACTGTTTGCTGGAGACAACCAATTTATTATGAATTGATTCAAAGACATTCAGGGGCGGTGGGGGTGGGGAGCTCTGTAATGAATCTGTATTTTTCTTATTATTTTTCTCTGTTGAGCCAGTGGGTTTAATCTGTCATTGAGGAGGATCTTTGGTCAGTGAATGATTATAATTCCTCCTCTCCTCACACCAAATGAAACCCCGCGGCGATGAATTCATTAGGCTGCGTACGCAGGCTGCTCCACTCTGTATTGGGGAAAAGATCTGATCTGATTGGTCAAAAGACCAATTAGCATGAAAATATCATTATTAGTCTGCCTTTGTAAATGGAGCCTTAGAGAGCTAACCAACCTCTAACTTAATTAGTACACTTCCTTCTCGACATTTCTCTGTGCTACGATATATAATATTTCATTGTTTTGGGGCTAATGCTTCAAAAAGGTCTCAGAGAACAACCGCATTTGTAAATAGATGTATCTATATATCAATCTTATTTTTTATTAAGATGCATAGTATTAATGTTTGTCTGGGTGTCTGTTCTTTTGTATTCTGAGTCCTTCTGTGGCCCGGCCTGCTGAGATCCTACAAAGACCATAAAGCCAGTCAATCTATTAACCCTCTGGTGTTTCCTGTATTCCTTCATGTTCGTCGCACGTCACAAGACATTAATTTCCCTGGTCTACCTTGGGCGAGGAGTGACGAGCGAGTCCGTCCCCAGCCATAAAAATCCTCTTTAGTCTGGTTGAAAGCACTGGGTCTGCCTGAAAAGGTCAACAGACATTACAGGAGGAGGAGAGGGAAAGGAAACAGGTCGAAATCATCTCTGGTTTGTCCCCATGCCAACATGCTTGAATTAGACTGAGGTTGTGCGGATCTTATGAGCAAGGCCCCTCCCCCAAGGCATTAAGCACCTCCCAGAGTCCCAGATATACGCGCCTGCACAACCATGTCCTCCGACATCGAGCAGTCTGATGTTCCAATGGTGGAAAAAAACGACAACTTGTTAAGCCACATTCAACTGTGAGGAGCACATTGGTCGGGGACTTTTCGAGGAGGTGCGTGGCCGGGCTGTGCATAACCCACAGATGGTGATCTCAGAGCCAGATAGATGTGTCGCGTCGGGTTGCAGGACAGACGTGGCTCCTCACATACAAGCAGGCTCCAGCCAAATGAAAAAGTCTCTTACCCTGTTAATAACGCTACACTTCTTAACGTCCTCTTTCCCAAGAGGCTCTTTAATTAACTGAAGTCTGGAATATGTCCCTACACCATAATAATACAGACCCTTTTGACTGTCCACAGTAAAGCACAGGATGTGACCTGTCAGCTTCAGTATTCCAATTGTTGTATCAAATAGCAAAACCTAAATATCAAATTCACTCAGGACTGATTTTAACATTCAAATTCTAGTGAGTAGACATTGTAATTTGACTATCCCAAGTAACTGAATGTTTAAAAGTAAAATTAAAAGGTCTACTCTGTACACTTTGAATATTCAAATCAATCCGGAGTGAAATCGGTACATAGGTTTAGCAGTTTGATACAACAATCATCATTTTGCCTTACTAGTGACTGCAGTCCTTGGTTAGAGTAACGCCTGGTTCCCAAACAAATATACAGTCTGCTCACTTCTCACTGGCCTCCTTTTGAAAAAGATCAAAGGTAATTGGGGAGGCAAGGAGTGTGAAAGTGTCCTTGCGTCAAATGAGACGACCCTTCGCCCATCTTCCCCACTTGTGTCATCAAGAAAAAGAATTCAGTTCAAACATGGCTTCCTCAGAACCTATGGAAAAGAAATGGGGTGCGGGAGGTTTCCAAAGTCTTCCGCGATACACATGACCATCCTCAGTGAAAGTCAGCTGTCGAGGTTTGGAGGGCACCATTTCACTAGCCTCACAACTAACTGACACCTCCCCAACCAACCAATCACGTACAGGGATGGGAGGGATCTGAAGAGAGGACGGAGGAGAGGGGACTTGGGATGAACCTATAGGAGATTTGAAAACGTGTGTATGAGGGAACATGACAAAAGCTGTCACCTAACGAGACGTTAAATAATTCACCGCAACTTGGGTCCTGTGTAGCCCTTTGTCAAAGCCTTTTAGCAGTTAAAATGTTAGTGCATTCATGACTCCCAAGCGCTGACATTTAAAGCCTTCTCAGCCCGACAGTCATAGTTCTACTGACATGTTGACATTTTCAAGGATACTGTACAGAGAACCGGACGAGATTATTACGAGAAATAAACACATTATATACAAAGATATATATATATATATCTATATAAAATACACACCAACCATCAATAACAGCAAAATGTCATACAGCATTTTTAAAATAGCCCAACATTTAACCTCATTGTCAACCTCTCCTGACAACAATTATTCTTCCTTGTCCTTTCATATACAGGTGCATTCAAACTGTGGCAGAGAGCACTGGGAGCAGAGGGGATTCTGGGGGAAAATGTGTTGCTTTCTTACCTGTGGGATAGCGCTCTATGACAGGCAGGTCATCCACCTGCAGTGTGGCGTTACCGCCACTCCGCGTAAACTTCACTATATGGTACTTTCCATCATTTACAAACTTTGCTGTCTCCTCGATGTTTATGTCATCCGTCCCGACATTAAACACGACAGCAATGTTTCCTTTTTCCTGCAGAGACAGAACCAGATGAAGACAATAAGCATTTAGTGTTGAGAAGAAATGTAGTGTTTTTTCTGTATTCTAAAGCAGGTTTCAGTGATTGTGGTCCCAGTGATTGTAGTTTGAGTTATTGTAGTGTATGTGCGGTAATGATTGGTGTTGATGATGATGTCGGAATGTCAAAACTTTGGATCTCTATACCTGAGATACTCTTATTATATTTGCTCAATGGATGGAAATAGTCCGCTTATCTGACATGGCTGATTCAATAGCAGGGGGAGTTGTACATTTTGTTGTTATACCGGCACAAAGGTTAAGGTTCAAGGACCCACGGTGCAATTCATTTCCAGGTCTAATAGCACAATCCCACCAGAGATCCGATAAAGGGAGAATATGGCAGCAAGGTCAAGGTTCAAGGGTGCCCTGTTCATTTCATGCCTAGCAGTATCCAATCAACTGTCTCAGCAGAGCAACGACTGCAGTACTCAGGACTAGAGGGAGACTGTGATATTCAGTGCCCTGTTAAATGTGTTTTGTCATGTGCGCAGAGAACATTAGCGTGAGGGTATAAAGGCCTTCTCGGGGTGGACTAGGGGTTACATTTTCTCTGCTTCTCTGATAGAGGTTTGTCCACGCTGCAACCGGTAATTAACACTGCTTGTTTGTGGTTGAGTTAGATCTTCTATTGAGATCTAGTGTGTCCAAACCTCTGACTGGTACTGTACGTCAAACTGTTATGTCAACAATAAGCAGAGACTAAATGAAGGACCTAGTCTTAACTGCTGCAAGACCAAATTAAAACCCCATCTCATCAGTGTGAACATCAACCCTTCAGAGCCCAACGTGAGAGGAAATAGACCAGGTTGTAAGTATCAATCGGATTGTGAGTAAATTACCTTATGACACCAGCTAAAGGAATCAATGTTTCAAGCCATAATAAACCCATTGGAATTTGAGGCAGCGGGGCCAGTAATGGAGACGTTTCCCTGGTCGTTGAAAAATAAGATTACGTTCTTATTGGAATTGTTGTAATAACATTATGTTCTTTGTAATACCTAGCTGGCAAAAATAACGGTAGAAAATGAATGTGTTTTTGTCCAGGAGTCTGCCGTGGCTCCACTAACCCAGGCATGTGTTAGTAAGCAGCTCTAGTTATTCCACTGTCTGGTCGAAGATCTCGACCATGTATTCTGGAGAGGACAGCTGTGTGCTATGAGACGTGTTCGCTCAGGCAGGCTTCCTCTCTCGCTCTCTTCATCTATCCATTCCTCCTCTCTCTTTGTCTCTCCCTCTTTCCTCTATGTCTATATTAATCTCTCTTCCTCCCCCTTTCTGTTCTTCCTCTCTGACGTCCTCATCTCTCTCTTCCTCTACATCTCTCTTTAAGTAGCAGCTGGTTGGAGGCTCAACCCCAGAGCACCATACATAGCATAACATTAGCCAGTCAGCATGGCCCTTTTCTCTCTCCCTTTCTCCCTTCATCTCTCCCTCTCAGCCATATGCCTGCCATAACATAGCCTCTTATCTTCTCCCTTTCTCCCATCACTCTCTCCTTCCTATCTCTTTCTCCATCCCTCCGGGTTTCCCTCCCTCTTTCTCCCATATCTCTTATTCAGTATCTATTTCCCCTAACCTCTCTCTCATCAGTCCTCTCTCGCTCACAGTTTTCCCTCTCACTATTTCTCTATCTCACCCTCCCTTCTCGCCCTACCTAAATCTCATTCAGTACCCTCTCAATCTCTTCCACCCTCTCTCACAATCGACCACTCTTTTAACCTCTCTTTTTTCCCCTCCATCCCTTCCTCCCTCCTTTTCTTTCAATATATCTATCCCTCCCCTTCTCTTTCCACACACCCTTTCTCCTTCCTCTTCCTCAGCCCGCTCACTTTAACACTGAGTAACAGAGAGCTCTCCCACTGCCCACAGCAAAAAGCTACATTTACCCTGATTAAAAACAGTTGTAGTGTCACACCAGATTATGGAAAACTAGGACGATCTTCCCGTTTATACATTTAATTTCAAAGGAAGCTTAGCGCTAACATGAGATTGTAACATCTGATAAAGCTACAGTTAAGCAATAAGGCACAAGCCAAAGTGATGTATTGCCAATATAGTTCCATGGATACAGCCTTAGACATGGTTTAATGGCTAAACTGCATACCATAAACTCGAAAAGTGCTTTACTGCGACTATAAATGTGTCCCCAAAGCAATAAGAATAGTCAGAAGTACTTTTTATCAAATCCATGGTGTACATACAGGCTTTAAGACTATCCCTATTCAGGTTTGAAAATGCACTGAACTGCAGTCATGTAGAACAATCCGTGCGCACAAACTATAACTCCCACCACATGTATGTCTATCACAGCGTGTCGGCCTTCAAAATAACGTCATTTTCAAATTGACAAAATTCATAACTTCAAATTCTTATCTACAAAATTAGATTGTGCTGATAATGAAAGCAAAAATTAAAAGAATATCAAAAACTCGATTCTACACGGAAAACACGGAGGGAAGGGGGACTGAAGGGATTTAAAGGATGATAGTGTTGGAAAGATGATATTAGGAGTGCTGAGGAGAAGATTTACATTGGGTGTAATCTTAAGAGACCCCCTGATATGTGTTATTGCATTTGTCAGAGCATTTCCAGTGAGTGTGACCGTCTGTGTATTGATGGTGTGTTACAAGATCATAGACACAGAGCTCCAGGACCATTGCAGGGGGCCTTCACACATTGAGTTATAAAACAAACTGTAGCGAGCATCCAAGATGGCGGACAACTCATTTCAATATAATAGCCTCTTACAGGGAACATGGTCCAGTGGCCTCTTACAGGGAACATAGTCCATTGGCCTCTTACAGGGAACATAGTCCATTGGCCTCTTACAGGGAACATGGTCCATTGGCCTGTAACAGGGAACATGGTCCAGTGGCCTCTTACAAAGAACATGGTCCACTGGCCTCTTACAGGGGAAAATGGTCCAGTGGCCTCTTACAAGGAACATGGTCCAGTGGCCTCTTACAGGGAACATAGTCCATTGGCCTCTTACAGGGAACATGGTCCAGTGGCCTTTTACAGAGAACATGGTCCACTGTTCTCTTACAGGGGAACATGGTCCAGTGGCCTCTTACAAGGAACATGGTCCATTGGCCTATTACAGGGAACATGGTCCATTGGCCTCTTACAGGGAACATGGTCCATTGGCCTCTTACAGGGAACATGGTCCATTGGCCTCTTACAGGGAACATGGTCCATTGGCCT
>JACXGJ010008380.1:0-27405 GCA_016801105.1 Esox niger | reverse complement strand
GCCAGGCGTGCACATTGTACGAGCCGTGTGGCCAGGCGTGCACATCGTAAGAGTCATCCAGCAGGTGATGGGAATCACATTCCAACACTGACGTGATAAAAATTATCAAAACAAACACGGCGCAAAGACACATACAAAGACTCTCATCTCTGTCAACGAACAGATTGTCATCAGTCCAGTCAGAAGAAGCTCATCCATATCTGTCCCTTAGGCCTTGGACTTTTGAAGAGGGACATTGATTATTGAGGTCCACACTGTGTTATCAGCCACACATAATGACCATGGGGACAGAAGTTATTAATCAAGTCAGGAGAACAAATGAACTACGGTTTTGTCTCTGTGCCAATGTCTCCAGTTTTGACAATGATGAATAGCACACAAAATATACATGTCCTGTGGTCTAAGGCATCCTTCACATAGAGGGACTTATACAGTCCCCTCCAAAAGTATTGGAACGGCAAGGCAAATTCCTTTTTTTTAATGGTCACTGAAAACATTTGGTTATAAGATCAAAATATGCATATGAGACAAGAGTTCAGAAGTTCAGCTTTAATTTCCTGGTATTCACATCTAGATGTGTTAAACCACTTAGGACATATCACCGTTTGTATTAGACCACAGCGTATATAGGTGGTTTAATAAGGACTGTATATCCAATCTAGTACCTTCAGCACAGCAAAATACCTCTTACAGCAAAATGAGACAATATTTAACCAACTGAAATGTTATTATGTACCATGTTTTTATAAGAGGTAATATATCTTATAATTAGGTTGACATTGCTCAGCTTACACAGTGTTAAAGTAGGTAGGTACATGGATCTGAGTACACATTCCTGCTCTTCAATGTGGCCTCTCATGACTGATTCAGGTTTTAAGTGGACCCCACATCACATGGAATCAGTGCACTTTCCAACCTGATAAAGTGTGTTTGAATTGCACATAAGTGTTTTGAGGGAGTAAGCGCCAGACATCTTCAAATGGCTGAAAGAATATTTCAATAAAAATGTGACTGATTGAGCTTGCTGGCTTGATAAACCAATGGAGAAATCCCAGACCTGCAACCCACCCTTATTTGGCATTCCCAACAGACTCAGGCAAACGCTCAAGTATTTACAAATGTTTTTGAAGTATTTGAACCCAGGTCTGGTTGGCACTTGATTTAGGAATAACACAATTTTACCTGCACACAGTGGTCTCTCAGACTGGCCCTGTTGAATGTCTATATTATATTCTACACTTCTGAAGGTGTGGTAAAACAAAAGAACCATATACAGTCACCTATGGAATGATAGCAAACCTTGACAAAGATGAACAAAACAAATAATAAAAACATGTTGAATATAAAGTTTTTATTTCATACAAAATCTTATTGCTTTAAACTAATAGAATTCCCTCTCACTCAAATATAGTTAAGACAAATTTCCATTCATCAAAATATGGGGGTTAGTTAGTTAGCAGTCATGATTATCCCCGAGGGGCATTTAGTGGCTTATTAAAACAGATGTGGCCGGCAGAAATAATGAGTTAATGCATGTCAACCCTAGATCTGAGATTTTGTAACATTTCGGAGTTAGACATTAGCATAAGACTAATTGGAAACGGGTACTTCAGGTTGTTTACAAAATTCCTCCGACCCTGGGAGTGAACATGAGCAAAGCAGATACAGAACAGCAGGCAACATGTTACACTGTCGGGAAGGTTAACCCACTGATGCGTGCATGTTGTGTGACGTTACACCCCCAATGTGTAAACTCTTTAATGTGCTATTTCTCCCTTCTGGCCTGCTCTCTAGCATCTCCCATCTGTCTTCCTTCCTTTTCTCCTCACCCTTGGCTGTAGGACTGTAACTATTGAAACATTTCACACATTGTTAAATTGATTAATACATGACTAACAGCATTGATTGCCGTGGTCAGCTGTGTGAAACAGTCTTAAAGCCACTAATTCACTCTGCCAACATCAAATTATTGTTACCTCAATACAACACATCAGTGGTGTTGTTCATTGGGGAGCATCAACATTACCTTTAATAGCTAGCAAGTTGTTCTCCAGTCATAAAGAGTAATGATTACCCATACTTTTATAGATGGTGCAGGTTAACTTTGTAAAATATTCTACGTTAACGACCAGGTGTGCCTAATAAAACCGTCACTGAGTATCCCATGATCTCTGTGAAAAACGGACATAAGTTGGCCTGTTTATTTATTCATATTTCTTAACTTTTTTCATTCCGCAGATTGGTCCAACATGGCATTCTCTTATTGTTAGGTAACCACCTGGCTTAAGCAGCCAGCGAACGCGCAGTATGAAGCCTGCTTCTGATGTCAATGTTGCTCCATGGATAAACAGAGCTGATTGGACAGAAGAATACAGTCGGAAGGGTTAATTGAAGGCTGTGAACCTTGTGCAGGAAGGGGTCTCTACTGGCTCACAACGAAACACACCAGTCACATCGATTCATAAAGATTTAGGAATCACAGCTTAGCTCATTAGCTTTACTACAGCTGAGAAATCAAAGGCATCAGCTGGCATGTGATTGAGCAACATGAGGAGGGTTGTGTAATTATTTTGAGTGTATGTGCGTGAGAGAGAGGCGTGTGACTTTACGTGAACCTGTCGATCGAGAAGTGTCTCTTCCTAGGTAAGTTCTGTATTAACTGTTCGATTCCAACCCGGCAAAGCAGAAAGGGAGAACGTTCTGCATGAATGAAGTTCCATGTACAGTACATATACCCACCAGTAAGACTGATAACCAATGAACTTCACTCTCCCCACAATGTATTTAGTGGCTTGTCCTGTTCCGCCGCTCTGGGGCTGGGCTCAGCTGTGGTGCATGGGCCAATGGCTTAGTGCATGCAAAAGTACATGTAACAAAAGAGAGACAATAGAGACACAGTATGGGCAGGACAAATGGTTTCAAGTTTTTTCTCCATTATTTAGAAATGCCAAACAATAGAAACACAATATTCTCTTTAGGCAAGTGTGACTCGCTGTCCTCTTGGTGTTGTGAATTGTTGATAAGCCAAGGGAAGAAAGGTATATTGAGGAAGAAGTAATGCCCACACTGTTGACAGAAGACACGCCCTTGGCCTGAACCTATACGAGTTACGTTTCTGATCAGAGAAAGTCATCACTAGAATGTGGACCAGAGTGATGTGCTCTCAAAACAATTATACAAATTATATCTATGACAAAAATGGTATTGGCTTATCTACAGACAATCTTTGTTTTGAGCTAAAAAAGTTAGCAAATCAGGAGGGCAAAAAAGTCTCTTTGACTATTTGTTCATTACTGACAACATTAACAGAGAATTTGAAACAGCCCCGATCACAATTTCCTGTCAACGCACCAAGCCATTTCCCCCCATGACGTGCAACATTCTTTTGATTGATGTCATCTACAATATTAAACACAGGGTAGAAAGGTTTTGTAGCAAAATAGTACACACCTGTTGAAAACATCAACATAAAGTTGCCTCCAGAATTTTTGAAACCCCGGTAAAGACGAGTAGAAAAAGGCTGTTGACAAACGTATTATTGTTATTGCTGATAAACCTGCATTCAGTATTTTGTGCTGTAATGGATTTGTTTGTGTGTGTGTGTGTGTGTGTGAGCTTGATTTCCTCACCTTCTGGGGACCTCTAGTTAGTTAACCTAAACTGTGTGTGTGTGTATGTGCGTGTGTGGTGCAGAAGCCCAGGTCAGGTGTCATGTTAATAGAGTTGACATGATATCTCCTCTCACAATATTGCAGAAACATCAGGAGCACAACAGCCATGATAAATAGAGGGCTAGAAGGAGGAGTAGGTGGGAAGCTCAGCCTAGCTACATCCTCTTACATGTCCCATACAAGGCATGTTCAGATGATGTACAATAATATGATGGGTTGCGCTACAATGTGTTAAGGGAACAATAATGGTCCTATCACAGGATATCCCGTACAACCAGCTGTAATACACAGCATCATGACAACAATGCACACTTGCTCACTATCACAAATTGGAAACATTGTGTCACAACTGTTTGGTGCAGATTTTCTGGAGCTTTGACACCTCCAGTGGTCCCATCCAATGGGGCCATCCAGTGGTCCCATCGAGTGGGGCCATCCTGTGGTCCCATCGAGTGGGGCCATCCTCTGGTCCCATCCAGTGGGGCCATCCTGTGGTCTCATCCAGTGGGGCCATCCTGTGGTCCCATCCAGTGGGGCCATCCTGTGGTCTCATCCAGTGGGGCCATCTTGTGGTCCCATCCAGTGGGGCCATCCTGTGGTCCCATCCAGTGGGGCCATCTTGTGGTCCCATCCAGTGGGGCCATCCTGTGGTCCCATCCAGTGGGGCCATCCTGTGGTCTCATCCAGTGGGGCCATCTTGTGGTCCCATCCAGTGGGGCCATCCTGTGGTCTCATCCAGTGGGGCCATCTTGTGGTCCCATCCAGTGGGGCCATCCTGTGGTCTCATCCAGTGGGGCCATCCTGTGGTCTCATCCAGTGGACCCATACTCAGCCTATGTAAACAGATATGTACAGACTGAACCCGACAAGAGTTCACATTTTCGATTTGATGCGGTTAGAGTTTCCCATTTCGTCACCATATCATAGCGACCAGAGTCCCCTGCATAGCGTCAATTTCATGGGTATCATCTGTCTCTGCTGTATATCAAATGCAGATGGAAAATGATTTCCCCGTTCCCACATTTGATTGGGAATTCCACCAGGCTCATGCGGACTCTGTTTGTTTGTCCTAATCCCTGTGGATGAGAGAGAGAGAGAGAGAGAGAGAGAGAGAGAGAGACAGAGAGAGACAGAGAGACAGAGAGACTAACCGACCGACCATGGCCTGTGCTGTGTGACATCACGTTGCTGTAGTCCCATAACAGCCCAGTCCCAGATCTGTTTGTTTAGATTTCTGAATATTCGTGGGTCTTCTCATTGTAATGGAACTCACCCAGTGTTTAAACAGGGTTATACCTCAGTCCTGTCATCTGTGGAACTGGAGTCTCCAGCCTGGTCTCAGATCTTAGTCTAACAGAACCACCTGATTTATGGTTGTTGTCAGCTACTATGAGAAAGGTTGGCTCACAACATCACAATTATTATTCAAGCATATCAAAGGAGGCTTGTGGCTGTGTGGCATGAATCTAACTGGTTGGATTGCTTTAGCAACTTGGCTAAGTTGCCATGTTGTGAATCATAGAAGGCTTGTTTCAGCTCTTGTAACCTTTTATTGATACCATGTCTTGTTTTTAGGGGTTTTCATCTCACATTGATGTTATAAAAAATTGCCAACAAGCAAACCAACAACCATAACAATGTGTCTCATTTACGAGTGGCCATTGAGAAAACGTATTCATATTTTAAGTAAACTGTCACAATTCTGCACGGGTAGCAGGACAGAGGCGCAAGGGTTTCACAAGCAAAAGTAGTTTACTCAAACAGCACAGCCAAAAAGACACAAGGACCAACAAGAAAAACAGCAGCAGGAGGAACTTAAATAGGGACACAACAAGGGGCAAACAAGACAGGTGAAAACTATAATACAAAAGGACAAGCTACGTTTAAATTCACAGGACAAAAACCAAACATAACAGGAGGCATTCACAACCAAAAGCAAAATCTAAACCAAACAAAACAGAACCCCACAAAACATTTGGAATTTACAGTTAAGAAGTTATAAACAATCTTAGCTAACTCAGACTGCTTTGTTCCATAATCGTGCATACTTGGGTAATGTTGCTGACCCACCACTCAGTTCATGGAATGACAACCACCATGTAAGATGGCACTACAATGGATTGTGTCACGGGTTCATATAATGTCTGCATTTCTGGTTTTACAAATATCTCCTCCATCATCTCGGATGTCGAGAAGAACTTGGATCTGGTTTGACTACTTTTTGTTACAAATCTCCAGCCAAGTAATTCCTGCATACATACCCAGGCCCGGAGAATTGGTAGAGATGGTGTAAGAGGCAGGAAATGTGGCATCCTGAAGGGTGTAAGAGGCAGGAAAGGTGGCATCCTGAAGAGATTATGTCACAGGGCTGAAAACTCACTGTTACCCTATGTGTTATTAACTGATGTGTGGTCATGTCTGCAGACATTGGGAGCATTGTGGTTTTCTTAACTATTGATGCATGACTTTCATGTTTAGACTTTAACGCAAGTAGACAGAAATCTTTCTTAGCCCATTTCTGCCTATATCTATTGCGCAATTAGAATGGACAAAACTTCATGTCCCTTTGATTTCACATACAAAACACATAAAAGTATCTCCCCTGGCCTCTGGTGACTGACGTTTTCCTTAAACAAAACCCATAGGCTTAAAACATAACCCATAGGGTTAAAAATACCCTTTGTTATGTAAACTGGCAAAAAGTCCCTTCAAGGAGAAATTCTTTCCACTTTTCGTATCCTTGTGGGGGTGACTGTTTCCTTACTTACTATATATCTACTTAACCTTAAATTATCTTTACCCAGGTCCCTGTAAATACTGTAGATCATGTTGTTCACATTCATTTTTTATTCTTGTGCTACACTTTTTTATTTCTGCATTTCTTACGGTTTAATAGGTTTATTAGTTTCGCAACACAAAAGTCTTAGTACAGAATTACAAACTGCTCCAACTTGTAATGCAACAACTCTCCCATTCAAAATCTTCAATTGTACACACATCTTTTGTTTACTGTGAAAACATAATGAATACATTGTTTTATTCAGTACAACACAACATGAGAATTCTTGAGTCTAGCTATTTTTAACAAGTAATCAATATGATATAAAGAAAAAATACTAATACTTTTTTGATTATCTGCAGAATATTGTACTAAGAGCACTATAATTACAATATATACTTGTGAAAATGGCACCCAGGAAATACAAAAACATTTTAGTGCTAATTTTTTGCATTATTGGAAAAAGGCAGATTAGTAAACATTTCAATTTCAATCTACACGTTTAGGAATCAAGTATGACTACAATGTGATTTAATCATAAGTTGGAAAGACAGCACATATGGCTCCGAAAAAAATTAAGAGACCACAGCACTTTTCTTTGCTTTCCAAAACAATTAATGAATGTTGTGAGTGAGGAACAGAAGCGTTCAATTTGCAGAGGTCTCTTAATTTTAACCCTTCTGTTCCTCACTCTAAACCTTCCATTTCGACTTTTTTGGAAAGAAAATAAAAAGGTGCACTGGTCTCTTAACTTTTTTCCGGGGCTGTAGAAATCTTGGACCAGATTAGTCTAGTAACATCAGTCCTGTGGATGAGATGAGTGGATTATTGAAGTGTTGAGGTTTGACTGATTAGAGTATTTTGAAATGTAATTAGTCCCAACACATCAAACCTTGGACCCCTATCCACTTGACTAACACATACCAAGGGATTCACAGCAATTGACTTCAGGCTGCAACAAAAACAAACTGAAGGGAATATTTGTGTTTCTCCATTACTGCCATTCAGGATTATTTACACTGTTTTAGAAATGTTATGATGAATGTTATTATTATATGGAGTCAGAATTTGGAGTCAAATCTGGGTCATACTGGAATACTTTAGCAAAAGTTAAAAGGTTAGGCTGGCAGATTTCGTTAATCTTATTTTTTTATGTCCTTAAAATAACAACCAGTCAGGCTGTGGAGGTTTTGTATAGGAAATAGCATTTAAATGTTTTATTTCTTTTCTAAACTGTTTTTTTGTTCATCATTTAATACATCATGACCTATCAAAGTAGATCATTTAACAACTAGTCCAAAATCACATTGGAGCTCCAAATTGTCCTTTACATTTCAGTAAAGACAGTTTTCAGTTTAAATGAAAAAGTAATTAAGAAATCTCCTTCTCATTTTGTCTAAAGTCATTTGCTAGCTCTTGGCTAGCAGACATGAAAATAGTGTGAATAATAATCAATTTAAATCATGTCAACTAGAATAAACAAAAATACTTTTAAATGTGCTTTATGTGTATCATATGCAATTTGGTGCTCAGTAAGCTTTACCATTGATTCAATAGGAAGCCCTATGGGGACAGCAGCACTGTTATACCTTACCTTGCCAAGCAGACACATTTTAATCTCTGTAGCTACTTCATCTTGACTGTGAGTGTTAACTATGTTTGTTGTGTATTGGAATTATTAATAATTAACATTTAATAAATTACAATTCATAGCTTTATATGTCCATAGTGTAACGTCATTGTAAATATTTTTAACCAGGTAAAAAACTCTGATGGTTGTGAATCAGCCCATGTTAGGCATGTGTGTATTGCATTGCAGAGAATGCACTGTTGGCAGTGTTTTATCACAGTAACCTGCTCTGAAGTTAACCTGAAAGGAAAAAGCCTAGGAAACATGTTTTTACAGCCAGTTATATACAAATGTGTTGTTGGCTCTTTTCTGAAAAAGCTAGTTACAGCAACAAACCCAAACATTTTAGTATATACAATAAGTATTGCCACTGATCAACACAAAAAATTCAAAATGGTGAAAAATTAAATCTACAAATTGTTCTAAATTGATAACAATAAATACATTTAAATGCACCTTTGGCAGCCATTACAGCCATAAGTCTGTTTGGACAACTCCACCAGTCTTGCACATCCGGACACAAACTTTCTGTCTATTCCTATTTGCAGAATTGCTCAAGCACTGTCAAGTTGGATGGAGATCTTTTTTGACGCTTTGACTCAGCCATACCAGGACAATAACCAGTGTTTTAAACCACTTCACTGTGGCTTTGGTTGTATGTTTGGGGTTATCTTTCCTGCTGGAAAATGAATCATCTTCCAGATACCAGTCTCTTGCAGATGTCAGCAGGTTTTCACCCACAATTTATTTTCTCTGCATCCGTTTCGCCCTCTGTTTTCATTTTAACTTTAAGCAAGACAATGATCCCAAAAATACACCAAAACCGACACAGAAATGGTTGCGGGACCACAAAATTGATGTTTTGACTACAGCTATATTAGTCTCTGTAATTGTAATCAATTGAAAATCTGTGGTCTGAATTGAAGAGGGCAATCAAAAAGTGCAAATTTAAGATTATTAAGGATCTTGAAATGTGCATGGAGGCAGTGGCAAACTGTGACTATTGGAGCTGGGCCCTCAGTAGCGGAAAAAGATCTGACATCATACAGTACATACAGGTGCTGGTCATATAATTAGAATATCATCAAAAAGTTGATTTATTTCAGTAAAAAAGTGAAATTTGCATAATGTATATAGTCATTCCACACAGACTGATATATTTCAAGTGTTCATTCCTTTTAATTTCATGATTATAACTGACAACTAATGAAACCCCCAAAATTAGTATCTCAGAAAATTTGAATTTCCTTAAGACTAATACAAAAAAATATTTTTAGAAATTTTGGCCAACTGAAAAGTATGAACATGAAAAGTTTGAGCATGTACAGCACTCAATACTTAGTTGGGGCCCCCTTTACCTGAATTACTGCAGCAATGCGGCATGGCATGGAGTCGATCAGTCTGTGGCACTGCTCAGGTGTTATGAGAGCCCAGGTTGCTCTGATAGTGGCCTTCAGCTCTTCTGCATTTTTGGGTCTGCTGTATCATATCTTCCTCTTCACAATACCCCATAGATTTTCTATAGGGTAGAGGTCAGGCGAGTTTGCTGGCCAATTAAGAACAGGGATACCATGGTCCTTAAACCAGGTACTGGTAGCTTTGACACTGTGTGCAGGTGCCAAGTCCTGTTGGAAAATGAAATCTGCATCTCCATAAAGTTGGTCAGCAGCAGGAAGCATGAAGTGACAAAAACTTCCTGGTAGATGGCAGCGTTGACCTTGGACCTCAGAAAAAACAGTGGACTAACACCAGCAGATGACATGGCACCCCAAACCATCACTGACTGTGGAAACTTTACACTGGACTTCATGCAACGTGGATTCTGTACCTCTCCTCTCTTCCTCCAGACTCAGGGACCCTGATTTCCATAGGAAATGCAAAATGTACTTTCATCAGAGAACATAACTTTGGACCACTCAGCATGAGTCAAGTCCTATTTGTCTTTAGCCCTGGTGAGACACTTCTGACGCTGTGTCTCGTTCAAGAGTGGCTTGACCCAAGGAATGCGACAGCTGAAACCCATGTCTTGCATACGTCTGTGCGTGGTGATTCTTGAAGCACTGACTCCTGCTGCAGTCCACTCTTTGTGAATCTCCCCCACATTCTTGAATGGGTTTTGATTCACAATCCCCTCCAGGGTGCGGTTATATCTATTGCTTGTACACTTTTTTCTACCACATCATTTCCTTCTCTTCGCCTCTCTATTAATGTGCTTGGACACAGAGCTCTGTGAACAGCCGGCCTCTTTAGCAATGACCTTTTGTGTCTTGCCCTTCTTGTGCAAGGTGTCAATGGTCATCTTTTGGACAGCTGTCAAGTCAGCAGTCTTCCCCATGATTGTGTAGCCTACATAACTAGACTGAGAGACCATTTAAAGGCCTTTGCAGGTGTTTTGAGTTAATTAGCTGATTAGAGTGTGGCACCAGGTGTCTTCAGTATTGAACCTTTTCACAATATTCTAATTTTCTGAGATACTGATTTTGGGGTATTCATTAGTTGTCAGTAATAATCATCAAAATTAAAAGGAAGGAACACTTGAAATATATCAGTCTGTGTGGAATGACTGTATACATTATACAATTATCACTTTTTGAATGGAATTACTGAAATAAATCAACTTTTTGATGATATTCTAATTATGTGACGAGCACCTGTATAGTGAACAACCTGTTGATGATAACAAAACACTTACCATTATGATAATCATTTAAACACCAAGCAATATGTTTGAATTTTGGTGTAAATATGTTGATTGAGATTTGGTATGAATGTGCGAGAGGTTTGTGGATTTTGTGGAAATCCATGTGCTAGGGTAAACGGGTTAGCAATGCTAGGGGTATCATGTTATAACTACATGTGCCCAAACCCGTATGGATTGTCTAAAAAGTCTGTTTATTTCGTTAATCTGTACTAAGTTCAGAGTAAGTAATACGTGTCAGAACATTTGTTAAAGTACAATGTTTTGTGAGATTATTGTAGAGTGTGTGATGAACATTCAAGTGCAGCTCACACATTTATTTGTTTTATACTTTGAGAATAAAAGCCCCATTAAAATATTTGTACCAGGAACCAGTGTGCATTCTTGGGTGCAACACATAATTAGGCCCTCTAAAGTGCCTTGAGGCGTCATACAACTGTAAAACTTTGTAATTGGTTCATTCTTCTGTCATTCCAAAATGCTGCTCTACTTGAAGTCAATGTAAATTACGTTGGATGTTGCCTTCAATTCAAAGCCTGAGGGCCTAGCAAACGAGCGTATCATTTCTACCAAGATAGTACCAATGATCGATTCTGAATGGATATGTTTTTCTCTTATATTAACGCTTCTTTTTCCAACACAAACTGAAGAAATTCATTACGAAGATTATCAATTAAAACAAAATGCTAATTATTATACATAAAAATAAAGTGATTTATCCTTAGGCCTCCCCACTGCATTGAGAAATGGTTCCATACCCCTCCAAATGTGTGTGCCAACCTTGTCGGACTACAGGAATGAGGCTCAGTCCTGTTATACACTCTATGGGATGCTACACAAGTTGAATATTTTCAAACGTATGCAGTAAAAATCACATTACTCTAAATGTTTTGTTTGAGAAACAATTATATTGTAATGAAAGTATATGGTTCCCCTTATTTTTTTAGGCTAAAAATGACTCATTGTGCTATTTTTTGTTGGACCTCATAAGCGAATGTCTCTGACTGACGGAGTAACTAATTCACATACTGACTCACTGATATCCTATTGCTCATTATCATAATGGTTACAGACACAGAATAACACCCAGTAGAACAGTTATTGAATCTGGACAGGGATACCAAAGATGCTATTTTACATATTGAATAAGCCAATTAACAATTCTGCACTTGAATATGACTTTCTTGACATGATTAATGCTTTACATGCACATCATTTTTTACACATAGGGATTACACTATTATACGTAATGTATAAAGAGTTCACAACGACAACAAAAAATATCAAAACAACATCATCTGTTTCATTTAGATAGCTAAGAAGCATGTTAGCTATAGTTAGCTAAATACTTTTCATTGTTCGTGTGTTTTGACCCAATCCATTCAACTAAAGGCTATACTATAGCTGCTGTTGCAAGTTAGCTACAGTATTTTGCTTTGGGGCAACAGGATTAGCAGGCTAGCAAGGTTGTTCTATTATGTTGTTGTGCTGATCTTTTTTTATACTACGCTGTCATGGAAATAAATTTGGTTCTGCATTATCATGGTGTTTTAGGATGAAGTGCATGCCCATGTTGACTACATCATCCATGTTGTCCTCCACTAATGAAATTTAGCTAACAGAGATTAGCTTCTCCACTATATTTTCCTTTCGAACTATTTTCTAATTTCCCGCACACAGGCACTGCCAATGTCTCTGACTAGGTAGAATCCCACTCACCTCCAAGGCTCCATTAAAAAAGAATGAGCTGCCCTGTGCACTGTTTGTTGTCTGAAACCACCTATAGCAGTTGACCAAGCCAGAACTAACAGAGCTTGCAACAATTTAAGTAAATAAACAGCTCTTCAATCCCCTTCCCTGGCACACCACAGTTACTTCTCCCCAAAGCCCAGCTGAACGAGCCTTGCGTAGTTTTTCTTTCTTGTTTGCATTCACTTTTGCTAAAGTGGGCCAGCACTACTTAAATTCAGTGTAGCTACCTTCTCCCCAATTGATGTCTTAATTTGGTGGTGAATTGTGATGCACATTTTTTGGGATAGGCCCAGATATTTTGTTGCTGTTTTATGATGTGCCTTACTTGTTTTTATACTATTGTAACTATTGATATCATCATGATTGTTCTTTGTTGATTTTAGTATTGCCATTATAGCCATTCATGAATTGTTGAACTATCTAATACCCTTTTATCAGCTTAGTTCCATTATATCATTCTGATATCATGATTGTTTTTACTATGTGATTGGCCAATTGATCCTTTACTGTATTAACACCTGTTCACCATGTTCTTTATGCCTGACGAAGGTTTTGGAATGAAACTTTGCAGTTTTCTATTAAATTATAACACTTCTCATTATAAGCATTATCAGTGTGCGAGACTATATTCTATTTTGTTTGATAGTTTTTCTCGCACCTGGTCATTTATTTTCAGGTGTGCAATCTGCTGCTTATTTGAAATACTTTTCTTATAACAGACAACAATGCAGTTCTATTAATGATAAAGCACAGCATCTAGTATTCTACTGTATTGGACCAAATTCTATACTATTCACTATACAACAAAGTGTCAATGCAGTGAGGATGTTTTAAATTATCCTAGAAAAGTATTAGACATTTGAAGGATACAAAAGTGTAGCATTTGACAGTTTAGAACTCTGTGGTATCATAGCATATCTATATTAGGCTGTAGCATATTTCATAATTTGATTGAGTGTGTTAAATTGGTCAGTGAAGCAGTACAGAGCAGATTGCAATACAGGAATCATGAACAGGCTGGACTCAGTCAAGGAAGATTTCATTCCTTTGATGGAGAGGTGGTCTGGATGAGTGAGCATTACAACCACTGTGTTTTTTTTCAATGTAGGAATACAGGATATGAGGAGAGTGAATCAACAGGGAAATATACTGTTCTTGTGATTAATATTAATGTGGAAGAACAAAGATATGGAGATAAAAGGCTATCCATTTTACTGGACAGCAACAATGAACAAAATCATTACTGAGCTTGCAGTCTTCACATACCTCTACCCATCTCTCCTACAGTATATATGTCTCCATTTCTCAACATCCCATGACATCCCTCTCTCTCTCCTCTTTTTAGGAGTTATGTATCAACTTGTTTTTACCATGAGAGTTTCGATCTCTGCCCTGATTTTTCTCTTAATCTCTCTTTTTTGTCCATGCCAATTTCTCAATTGATTATGTACATCTGTTTAGCTGGTAATGTACATGATAGATGTGTTGTTGGAGAGCGATTTGGCTCTTAACCTTATTCCACACATACCATGGGGAACTATTGGGATGAATTGCCTTGCTCAATGAAAGAAAAAAGATTGCTTCATCAGAAATGCAGCTCCAGGAAAAATGAAGAGACCACTGAACCTTTTTCTTGAGACCTCTGCAAATTGAATGCTACTGTTCCTCGCACCTTCCTTTTCTACTTTGCTGCTAAGGAAAGAAAAAGGTGCATTGGTTTTTAAATGGATTCTTAGGGAGAAACATGCTAGCTTTGCATCGCCTTATATGTAAAGCTCGGTGTGTTTGATGTTAGTCAGTAAAAAATCCATAGCATTAACAGAGGTACTTCTCTCTGTAAAACCATTTCAGGAATGTCATAAATATCGAGTCAATCCAGCAAACTAGGTGAAGTTGTGCATGCATGATTGGTTTCAGGAAAACATCTTGATATAGTAACAGGAGATATTTATCTTTCTGTTTGAAGAATGTCATTTATTTTGAATATAAATCCAAGTAAAAAATATTTAGCTCCAAGTTATTGCATAAGAAAATTTGCATGAAGTAAAACATTTTGGAAAATTATATAATGTAATGGAAATATTAAACATGTCTCGCACACTAGAGACAAATCTACTGAAGACTGAAAACTAAGAGTATTTATGAAAAATGTAATTAAAAAAATCCATTATAGGACCAATGTGTGGGTCATGACCATGTTTGCACAATTATTACTGTGTATACTATGGGAATATGAATGTGGATAATATATATAAATGAATATGCTGGGCTGAAACAATGTGTCAGACTAGGTCCAGAGGAATGCTTGTTGGTTAATAGTGGCCATGTTGTTTTAGGAGCTAATCGGAAAAATAATGAGACCTTCATATGCACAATAACTTCTATAAATCCTCTGATTTATTGACTTCTATAAATCCTCTGACATTTAAAAATGCAAGTTTGTTTTTGCATTTTTACAGTTGTTACATACATGTCTACCTCGGGGACCTTATTTTTGCAATCTCTGAATTCTAGTTGCATATGCTACATTATTCCTTCAATTTGCCTCGATTGCAACAAGAATGCCATTTAGAATTGCAATTTGTACCCGCACCCAACTGTCTATCCCACTTGTAACAAAACCTAAACTTAATACTTGTACATTTTCTGCCCTCCTCTATTTGCCTTATCTGCACATCTATACATTTCACTTGTAATATACATTTTCTTAATACTTGTAGATTTTCTGCTCTCTTCTATTTGTACTTCTGGTTAGATGCTAGCTGCATTTTGTGGTACTGTACTTTGTTCAATGACAGTAAAGTAGAATGTAATTTAATTGAAACGTGCAGTCCCTTTCACAGGGCAGGGACTGCCAGGTTCCGTAAAAATCGCTCCCGTTGTGTCTAATGCACTGAACTCTGTGTTTGGAATGGGAAACAGTTTTGTTCTGGCTGTGTATTCCTGTACTTTAGATTTTAAATGACAACATTTCCATGGGGTTAAAGTCTAGACTGTCAGCTTTAATTAGTGGTTATTTTCATGCATATTGTAGTACTCATGTAAAAACTTTTTTTGACGTAGTACCCCCATTTTAGGGTACTGAAACAATCTTCAGTTTTACCCAGCTGTAGTAAAATAGATTTTTTGACTTCAGTCTTGCCTACAGCATGATAAAAAACATGCTAAATTTGATTCAGATTGAGTGATTGACTTGGTCATTGAATAACTTTTGTTGCCCTGGAAACTTCTTGGTAGCTGAGGCACTTTCGAATATGTACTCAATTTGCTTGAATATCTCAGATATTCATCCAAAATGGAGGACAAAACCCTCAGATTTAAGCAGACAAACTGCTGGAACACAAAGCCTGCCAAAAATGTGTCACTTTCCCAAAAAATTTGGTGTTCCCTGTGCATTCAGTAGCATGTGACAAGACTTCTTTGAGTGTCATTTAAAAAGCTCTTGGGTGGAATTTTGTGGGACATGGTTTGACTGACTTGACATTCAAGGGCAATAACAATCCTTCATTCTAATGGCTTCAGAGAGCTCCTCTGATGTTAGCATGGCATGTCTGTTACCACACATCTATATGATTAAGATAAAGCAAACCATGTTTCATTATGTACGCCTTGACCTTCGAAGTTATTCCTTTTTTGTTCCACCTGATTCTAATTTAAACAATTTAATGGGGATGTAGGGGCGCACTAACTTTTTCCAGACCCGGTAACTGTCCTGGCACCTCAACATTACTAATTTCTCTCTGTTATTAGTTACATTTGTTCAATCTATCGAGAGGTTTCTAATGAAAATCAAATATCCATAAGTGAAAACGACTTCCTCACAGCATGGTGCATAGTATCCGTCCATCTTCCACCTGCTCACTTCATGACTGGTATGTACCCTGAACATCTGACCTTCATAAAAATGTGGATTGTTAGGAAGATAATGTTTGCCATGGTCCCTGTATATTGCATCACACAACGTGTCAATTATAATGTACTACTTATGTCCAGAGCCCATGGAAACAGTGTACTTCAAAGGGAATAGGGTGTGATTTCGGACACAGACAATGCCAAACGGTGTTCGACTCTGGAGTGTTGATGTGAGCCAAGGTTCAGTGGTAAGACACTGTTACTTTAGAAAAATGTCAGTAATGGATACGGTAAACAGGTCTTACGCTGAGCTGGTGATCCAGCGGAACTTGCTTGATTGAGTGGAGATGACTGCATGAAGAGATGAGAAGAAGAACAAAAACATCTGAGAAAGAATGAACTGTTCAGATTGTAGCAACTGATCAGATTAGTATGTAATATAGAACACGTTTATGGGAACAGTGTAAACCCTTACACTTGAAGTGTAAACACTATCATTTTAGTGTAAACACTCTTTAAAAAAATCTGCTTTTTCTCTTGTTTTCTCTCTCTCCAACACACACACACACATTTTAAAAGTTCTTCATCCATGTGGGGACCTATTTTCCCTTACAAAAAAAAATCTGATACCAAAATATATTGTCTGACTTTGTTTCTTAAACAAGCCCAAAGTAAATGTTTTATCCTAAACCATACCACTTAATGTCTTACTACAGTATACTTACCATGTTTTACTATACTTTCAGTGATTTTGGGTTCTTGCCAGGATAATAACCCACCCCCTCCCCACACACACACACACTCTTAGAATATTAGAATTTGCATTGTTTTGTTGTGTTATGATTATACAGCCACTTCAGACATTCCTCAGCATGGCTTTATATCCTTCCAAAAACACTGAAAATAGTCACTTGATGTCCATTCTTGAAACCTCATTGATCACCCAAACCCTGTTGCCTCAAATCCTGATCAGCCCTATAGTAGAGGAATGCCTCCTGTATGGCTGACAGTAAATCTTTAAACCTCCAATATTTCTTATTTTTAGGTTTCAAAAGCATAATTCTGACCATCTACCAATATGCCCAAGCATCTGCTGGGTCTCTTCTTCCCCCATCTTCTATTGGTTGTCATGAATTTGTTTACATGTGTTTGGCTGGCTGTTGGGATAATAAACAGGGATAATGGTTCTTGTTCATCTCTTAATTGGCCTAGCACAAAATTGTATCAGTGAGTTTTTCCATAGAGCCAGTAATGGATCAACAGGTAATTTATCACTTGGGCAAAAATCTCTCTTTTATATGACGTTTTCCTATATTTATAAGAAAGTCATAACAAAACATAAACTTCTATGAGATCAATTTAAACTTAACAGAATTCTGTCTCTTAATATATATCACTACCACCCAGATAAAAAGTGAATCACCTACTCCATAATCAATGTTCTTCTTAATATTGACATATTTTGTGCAGAGATAATCCTCTCACCTTGCCTCGTTCTCTCTGTCTGTGTTAGATATTGTGCTTCCCTAAATGACATTCACATGAGTCCAAAAGTCTGTGCTAGATTGAGAACAACTGGTTTGAAACTAGACAGCAGCACTGACATCCTGATTTCTGCGTCTGTGTAACTGTAGCCCTTTTTGTGGTGGATATTCCAAAAACATGTTGTCTTTTAGTACCTCATCTAAAGTGCTCCCTAACTGCACTGAACTTAAAGCACATGGTTATTTGGAAAACATCTGTGTGGGTGTGTTTGTGTGTGTGTGTGTGTGTGTGCACGTGTACTTGCATGCCTCTGTGTGTGTGTGTGTGCGTGTGTGTGTGTGTGTGTGCGCGTGTGTTGCTTGGCTTCTATCTCTATTTTCCACTCATGATGGAAGGAATCATGTGAGCTGTGGTCTATCAGGTTTGTTGAAAACAGACAGGGGTTTTAAGAGGGTCCATTGGCCTTTGTGCCAGTAAGGTGCAAACACACCATTACATGGAGCTCATTTAACCAGAAGCAGATGGGTCTCGAGGTGAAGCTGAAGCGCAACACAGAAACAGTCCACATTTCAATTAGAGTTATCTTCTGACGTGGATCAAAGAGAGAACTTCAATTGTACTTAATGGCCACGCCACGCTTTGGCTTTAAACGCAAACAGTAGATTTCATATCCAAATGTTTGTTTGTGGAATTTGTAACAACCAGAAATAGTAGTCATTCAGCTGTATGGAAGAGCTTTGCTATGATAATGTTGTCATACCTGAAAAAGATCTGAACCAAGGCTTGTTTAACCTTAAAACATTGGCAGACATCCAATGGTTGAGTATGTGATTGTAATCCAAGTCTAGAATGCTAACCTTTTAACATCCATTCATTTGGCGTTGGAAAGGCTCCATCTGAAAATCCTTTTTCTATCTTAATCTAAATCTACTTTTGTTTAAAATTATCAGTTTGAAAATCCCTTTCCTACCTTCTAAGAAACATACACGGATATGCGCATACACACACATGAAACTGTAAAATCGCAGAAGGCTTTAAGATCACACCAGAGCGACAGATAACTATTTGTATAATCATTTGATACAGAACCCATACATTCTAGTCTTCAATGACAGATCGTACGAGAGAGTCACCTTGGTTTCTTCTCATCAAATCAGAGCAAAGTAGGAGTTATCTTGCCCATAAACCAAGATGATTGATAGTTCTGCTGGAATCAACACATCCTTTTTGTATAATTTGCCAGAAAATGATTGTACTTTTCTCTTGTGGCATATCAGGCTTAAAGACACTCAAACAAATTGCACCTTCTCAGTTTTATGAGTAGTGTGCACTCTTGGTGTGCAATTCAGCACAGTGCTTGTGTTGTAAAAGTCTGACACAAAGTGTACATCCGTACTGCGCCAGGACTATCTCTCAGGCACTCAAAACACCCTCATAAAGAGTGTCTTCATCAAATTTTCAGCACACATGGCTTTTTTCTTCATATCTGGTTTGTGTTTCAGCTAGCCTGCTTTTCATTAGTGCAATCTTGAGAAATTGTGTGTGTGTGTTTGCGTGTGTATGTGTCATTAGTGTGATTAGTGTTTACCTCTGAATGGCACCACAATCATAAATTACATCTGAATCATCCAAATGCTCACACAGGATGGCCTCCAGAATGGCATTCTAGAAACTGTGGTGCTGGTTACGGGTATTTATTGAGCTTTGAACCACCTGGTGCTCTAAGAGTAGTGATGAATTTCAAAGGAACAATAGTGTTGAGCACTTAACTAGTAAATTCAAAACATTCTCTCTTAGGTGCTTCTCTACTCTATGCTGGTAGCGCCCCTAGACTCCTGTGTGTGTTGATCAGTAGCACAGCAGTTACGTCGATCTATGGACTGATTTCCAACATTTGCCCAACTTAAGGGCAGGATGACTAGCATGTTATGCTAAATAAAACAACCTAACTTGTGCTCTACTCCACAACTCTGTCTCTACAACCATATCCTGCCAGTTGGGTCATGGAATATATGAACTACTGTATCTTCCAAATATCTTAGCTCAAATCTATGTGTGTGTTTCCTGTCCTAGTTCATTCCATGCGGTTTCTCGAGACAATGTCAACCCTGGGACTGCAATCTCCCTTGTGTTTACTGGCCACACAATCCATGGAGTACCTTAGGAACTGCCCATCTGCTGTCAACAAGGCCCAGTGAATCTCTGTGTACGCTTCCCTTCAGACCCTTGACCTTTTGGCCATGTCGGCAACACGGATTACCCTTAATTGGGCTGCTACTCCAGCAGTTCTCTATTCGTCTGTGTGTTCTTCCATAGTGTAAGGGAGTGTGGTTGTAGTGGTGTAGTGGTGGCACAGGAATATGTGTTTTTCTCCTCCTCACTCACCTGGTTTTGCTGTCAGTGTCACTGGTCCATTCAAGCTCGACAATGTTGTCGTCTGTCCTCAATTCCTCAATGAGCTTGACACTTTGATAAGTTCACTTTCTCACCACTGTTATTACCGGGTGGCATCAACCGGCCATTACCGGCCTTTTATTGATCTTTTCAACTCACAGGGAATGCATGTTACATCATCTACACTAGATGCAGTCTGTTAACTAATCTCACTGCAACCCCCATCCGGGTATCTGATCACGACTTTGTCTGCTCTCTTTCTTTCCATTCAAACCTCACCCTTTCAGCCATAGTCATGCATCGTTGGAATCTTTATTGACACCACTCTCCACTATTCTATTCTCTCCCATCTGCTTTTGTCACCTGATTCTGCTTCACGACCCTACTCTCCTCCCTTAACACGTCATAAGAGTGTCCTCGTTCCTGCAGGCCAGCTCAGCTCTGCCCTCCTGCTTCAGGCTTAAGTGAATTTCTGATGTTTTAACAGTACTCGTGTGTGGGTGTTTTTCAGAAAGAAGAGCCTATGGAGAATGAGGGAGCTAAATTATATTTGAGTCTGTATTCAACAATGAACTGTGCATGTGTATTTTGCGCAAGTGTTCCTTTTGAGAACATTAATAAAAGGGAGTAGGCCTACACGCATTGGAAGCGTTAATACATTTAAGTGAAAATGCTATTGACAGATTTTCTGCAGATTATTTTGTTTCCCTCTTATATCCAGTAAATTCTGGCACTTAAAATGCTTTGTTAAAATCTCTCTTAGGACTTATAACAGTCAGCAGATAAAGGGGATACTAACAGATAACAAATACTAAGGAACTGACAATGATAACAGTATTTGTGCAAGTTAATTGTAAGAACAAAACATGATTTTCTAAAAGCAATCTGATAATATAGCTTTAGAACTAGGTGATGTGTTTCACAGCATTTTCATAATTGTTGACATGGGTTTCTAGCCATTAGCCAACCTTTAGCCAATTAGAATGTTTCAGGACCCAACCAACTTCAGCAATTCTCCAAATGTTATCCATAAAGAAGTCATATGTGATAGATTCCCATGGTTATGAACATACCATTAAATGAACAGTGCACAACAGCCTGGGGATCATGTTAGTCAAAGTTAAACTTGGTCTCCAGATTGACTGTTTCCTAGAGAGATCTGTAGGCAGCCTATCAAACTGAACTAATTAGAGTAGAGCAGTGAAAGTTCTACATATACACTGACATCACAGTTTTATTTACTGTAAAAGGAAATAATGTAATTCTCTGCGTTTGGAAGATGATAGAATACCGTGGCTTGTGTAGCCATCTAGCGACAGCTTGGCTGAGAATGGAGTGGTGAAGACGCCGGACACATGCGCACAGACAGAGGGAGGGTCACAGCTTGCCCAACTTGATATGCTGTTCTTGAAGCACAGCATTAGAGCTCACAAACGCTGCACAGATACCAACCGAGACGGATAGCAGAAACCCCTTTAGAAATGCTCTGTCTTTTCTCATGGTATGTAAAATAATTTTATGACACTGATTATCTTTTTTTCAAACTGATTAGACTGGAACTATAATGACTAATATTATTGAGAAAATTATATTTAGACTTGCATTAAAAGCCTATTAACATGAATGAAATGTATTTTTTGAACATTGCACATTGGCCTCTCTAAAACATTGTTTTATCTGTATTCATTTGTTAGAAATATTTTCTTAAACATTGTCTAGTAAAACATATTTTTCCTAGAGTGTACCTCCCAGAGACTACATCTAATTGGGACACCTGACTATTGGAATTTTGACTTTGGCCGGGCTACCAATCAAGAGACAACATGTCGGCAAGAAAAGAATACGGCTAATGTAACGTTGTGAAAACGGAAATTGGAAACAAATGAGCAAGTACCAAATGAGGATCAAATAAGTCACTTCAATTATGTCAGAAACTGGGTAAGAAGCAGTGTTTACTGCAATTAGTTTATATCTGCCTTGGTGGCGAGTCTACACATGAATGATGGAGGACATTCGACAAGACCAAGATTTGTGGGTGATGATGAATAATTCATTTAACTCTGGTCATAGTGGAAACAGGACCAGTACGGGCAACCTGACCAGTGTGAACCCCCTGAAGCGGAACGAGGAGGTGGCCAAAGTGGAGGTGACCATTCTTGTCCTAGTCTTGCTGCTTGCGCTAGCCGGTAACATTTGTGTCCTCCTAACTATCCACACAAGCAAACGCAGCGACTCCCGGATGTACTACTTCATGAAACACCTCAGTATTGCAGACCTGGTGGTGGCAATCTTTCAGGTCCTTCCACAGCTCATTTGGGACATTACATTCCGCTTCTACGGATCAGACTTACTATGCAGGCTGGTGAAGTACCTACAGGTTGTCGGGATGTTTGCGTCCACTTACATGCTTGTTCTCATGTCCATAGACAGATGCCTGGCTATATGTCAGCCACTCCGCTCTCTGCACAGGAGAAAGGACCATCTTTATGTGATTGCTTCTTGGATGCTTAGTCTCATATTCAGTATACCTCAAGTGTATATATTTTCCTTGAGGGAGGTGGGCGACGGAGTACATGACTGTTGGGGAGACTTTGTCCAACCCTGGGGCGCCAAGGCATACATTACATGGATTAGTCTCACCGTCTACATTATCCCAGTGGCTATCCTAAGTGTTTGCTATGGCCTGATAAGCTTTAAAATATGGCAAAACGTTAAGATGAAAACAAGACGGGATCAGTGTATTTCTCTGACACGGCGGAAGTCCAAGAGCACGGTCTTTTCTCGGGTGAGCAGTGTGAGGCTCATATCTAAAGCACAGGTCCGAACTGTCAAAATGACTTTTGTCATAGTCCTAGCTTATATTGTTTGCTGGACTCCTTTTTTCTTCGTACAAATGTGGTCAGCATGGGACCCTGCTGCGCCCAGAGAAGGTAAACAGCTTTACAAATTAATTATACACTTGTTTACACACGGATTGGAATATTTGGAGAAAACAATGACACAGCTTCTTAAGTTGGTGAATGGTAAAGCAATGCTGATGCTGTGTGAACTACATCTATTGTTGTCAAGACCCTTCTCCAAAAAAAAACTAATCTCAACACAAGAAATAACTTGAGCCATAAGTTCTTATCCTATCCTGTTTTGTTGTTGGTGTCAAACGAGTCAAATGTTGTTTTAGTTATAATGTTCATCTGCTACAGAGGCCGCAGAGATAATTTAAACCACTTTTGAGCATGGTCGAATAACCACGTGTAAAGTCAGCCACAAACTTAGTGGCACCCTTGGAAAAACAGAAAAAAGATAAGCATTTTGAAAGTTTTGCGTATGTGTTTTTGCACATCTTTTCTATATACTCTGTATTGACAGCATTTTGACATCATCTATAGATCTGGAGACTTTCATTATCAGCAGATAAAAATCATTCATTTGAAAAAGGCTTGAAAAAATGGTTTCTTTGCTTTAATACTTGCTACATGGTCCATTGTTGATGGACTTCTTCTCGCAGTTAAAGAAGATCTGAGCATGCACTTTCCCGCTGTCCCTCAAGGAGGTACTGTCCCTCAAGTCTAGCATTTTGGGTCTGAATTTTGTTCTTAAACTTGCTCAAGTTCTACTGCTCATTTATTATATTTATGTTTATTTGTAATTATTACAAATAACAGTAACAACTCAAATGCAATGCCTTGCAACATGATTGAAACTCCTGACCAATTCTCTCTGATCACAAAATTACCAATAGTACAATCACATTTGTTTTATGTAGGGAAATATTTGTAAGAAAATAGAAATATATTGAAATATAGAATATTGCTTCAAAAGTATTAAATTTGAGGTCAGATGAAGTATTAGATTTGAGGTCAGATGAAACTCAAAGCTGAAAGCCTACCACAATACCACTGCCCATTTTTAACTCACACCATCCCAACAGTGAAGTTTAGTGGCAGCAACATGCCGTTGGGATGCTTTTCATCAGCAGAGATCAATGCACCATGTTAAAATTGAAGGGACAATGGATATACTGTACAGTAGCAAAACATAATGTAGTGAAATACTTCAAGTGAACCTCATACATCTTCTAAAAAAGTGAAGCTTGGGTAAATTTTATGGGACCTATTAATGCTCCCAAGCACTAGCCCTCACCCACCCTCTTGAGTTTGACAGTGGGCTGTTCATTTTTTTCTGTCCATTCGTTGCCAAAGTAGCAATTTTTAGTAATGACGATTTGTTTACTTGCGCCAATAGACTGAGAAGCTTGTTGTGTAATGCTTATGCTTAAAGTGTGTCGAATCCTGGACCACACCAGACAATTAGAGCAGATTATTGCCAAAGTGTCCATAAAGAAAGGATACATATATTGACAACAAAGTGAGCAGCAGCAATGTGGAAATTTACTGTGTGTAGTATGAAGAAAACACAACAGAGAAGTTGAATCTGCACCCTCGGTGTTAAAAATGTCAGGGTCAAAGTGATGGGGCGTTGTTTTACAAAGAGGAATATTTGGCACATTCACCCATACAGAATAATTCCCAATAATTAATTTTGATGTGTTTTTAATGTCTTGCTAGAAGATTAAGTTGCAGATAAATGTCAGCTCCCTGGCACTGATAAGTGTTTATGTCAGTAAAATACAGTGGTAAATCTTTGTTTCACTTATCTTTGATTTACTCACATCTGCCGACAGTGTGAGCCTGTTTGTCAGCGTAGCACTAACTGCCTGTCAAGGCCACTAATGTGGATGATGGAAGAAAGTAGATATATGACTGTTGTTTGACATGTGATTCATTCTCTGGATGGTGAGAAAACACAGTGAGTGACCATGTCCTCCTCAGTAAGGCTATACAGCAGTACAGAACCTAAAGGCCTTAATATGTTCCCTAATTCCCAAACAGAAAGGAAACTAAAATAAGAATTACTTTGACAACTAAACCAAAACAATATTTAAAGGGTCTTATAAAGATCCTCACTGCTGTGTCCACAAAAAAGTTTGAAATGGTAAGTCTCAGTTGGATGGTGCTTTGCTTATTTGTTTGTTTGCATTGAGCATATTGAAATAAACTATTTGAAAATGTAACCTTGTTGTGAACATAGTCCCCCCATTTTAACGAAAGCATTTTGCTAGGTTACATTTTTCCATACAATGTAATAGTCATGTTTAGTCCGTTGTTGCATATCTGTTGCTTGCAATAATTGCTTGAAGTCTGCAATCCATAGAAACTGCTTGTATTTTATTGTTTCCTTGGACCATTGTTCTGCTATAAGTACCACTCAATGAGTTTAGAAGTATATAATTGTATCTGAACAGACAAGCTGTTTCTGTACAGGTCAGAATCAATCTTAGAAGTATTTAATTGTATCTGAACAGACAAGCTGTTTCTGTACAGGTCAGAATCAATGCTGCTGCTGCCGTCAGTAATCACATCATCGATAAAGACAAGTGAACCAGCTCTAGTTGCAGCCATGCATGCCAATGTCATGACAATACTCCCACCATGTTTTACAGATGTGGTGGTAATTTTGGGACAGAGGCAGTTCCTCATTTTCCTCCTTTACTCTCCACACTCTTTCTATTGCTCTGGTACAGCTTCATCTTATCTGTCCTAAATACTGTTCTAAAACTTTACTGTTCTGTACGGATGTCCTGAAGCCCAAGGCAATAAAATCATTTTTGTTTTCCTGGCCCAGAGACTAAGTTTATCTTGTTTGAATAATTTAGTAAAATAACGATGCAAAATAAATTCAAAAATGGTTTTTCTACCTTAAAATATTTTTACTACTAATTGTTTTTTGCTAAGTCATTCAAATAAGATACTAAGTCGTTCAAACGAGATACTAAATCGTTCAAACGAGATACTAAGTTGTTCAAATGAGATGATTATTAGTATGTCTAATTAGGCCAAATTCATTATGCAACAGCATTACAAGGCCATGTAATGGTTGCTGCATATGGTAGTTCTGCATATGGAAGTCTTAGAAACATTTAGGCTTACCTTATGCTGATGTTAGACTGTTGGGTTTTTTCTTGACCAATGGAAGTATGATTCAGTCATTCGCTATATTTGTCTCTCTTGGTCGACCAGGTTATTTGCCACTCCACACCATTGTTTCTTATCATCTTTATAATGTACCAAAACCCTAAAGTTTTGGTTATGCCTCTGATTTATTTTGATTTAACTGCCTAAGGATGTCCAGCTTGGCTTTTAATGACACTTATTTTGACCTTCAGCACAATACTCCACAATACTCCAAAAGTCAGCACTTTAAAACCATAGTATTTGTATCAATTAAAATTCAAAGTGCTAAATTATAGAGCCTAAACCATGAAATGTCCAATTAATTGTTGAGTTCAGTGCATTTATTGATCATTTGTTACATATGAGATTACACCTTGGCATTGTAATCTCCACTTGGGTTTCCTGGCTGAACAAGGTGTGCTGATCATCTTTAGTATAGAATTTGATAACAAATGGAGTTTGCCTTTGAGCCCATGTGTCCCATGCACTGTATCTTTGAGAAAAAGTATTTTATAGTCAGTAGAAGGATGAGGAGACCGTGGAGGGTAAGAGATTGAGGCTGTCAACATTTCTCATTTGTATCATAAATTACTCAGAGGTGCAGTGGGTGGAGCACCGTACACACTTCAGCACCCTCAGATACAGTACTGGAAAAAAAACAATTATTTCTATTCCTCTTTGGAAGGAGCAAGAGAGTGAGAGAGAGATTTAAAGAGAGATGGGTGAGGTTGCTTCCTGGCTCTATGTTCATTCAGTTCACGTTAAACTCATTTAGTGAAATGTCAGATCGCCAGCAGGGGTTTATCTAATGGCTACAAAGGTCACAGTAAAGACACCACATATTCCTTCCCAAAACCATACTGGTTGAACCATATAAGTTCAACTTGATAACTTTCACAGTCCATATTGCTGCTTGTGTCTATCCAGGGTAGTAGTGGGGTTGTGTTCATCCAGGCTAGTAGCGGGGTTTTGTCTATCTAGGGTAGTAGTGGGGTTGTGTCTATCTAGGGTAGTAGTGGGGTTGTGTTCGTCCAGGGTAGTAGTGGGGTTGTGTTTGTCCAGGGTAGTAGTGGGGTTGTGTCTATCTAGGGTAGTAGTGGGGTTGTGTCTATCTAGGGTAGTAGTGGGGTTGT
>JACXGJ010008379.1:0-27358 GCA_016801105.1 Esox niger | reverse complement strand
ACTCTGTAAATATTGGGACAGTGCACTCTGTAAGTATTGGGACAGTGCACTCTGTAAGTATTGGGACAGTGCACTCTATAGGTATTGGGACAGTAAAGATTTATTTTCTACTACTTTTGGCTCTATACTCTGAAAAGGATTGGATTTGAAATCGAATGATTCAGACATTGTAATGACAACCAGTCTGACTGCTAGAGAACAAGTTAATCTCATCAACAACTTGAGCTAAAAATTTACTTGTATGGAAATATTACTTACAGTGTATTGTGTCTTCATAAGCATTCGCAAAAATCTGGCAAACACACTTCACCCTAAGGACATTGGGGAACATCACATCCTGACCGGTAGCTTGGCCTTTTCCCTGTTGACTTCACAAAAATGTTTACTAGCCGTCAAGGTTTGCACTTACTCTCTATATTTCCTTTAATTCTTTCTATATGAATTTAATGTGGCATAGTGTCACATGCTTGAATCATTCTGTCACTGAGGCCATGTTTCCAATCTTGGTTGGGTTCCAACTGGCTCATCGTTGGTTTGTCTAGAACCTTATGTGTTCAGTTTAAGCTATGAAAGGCCCTTTCATTCCAATGGGATACCCACAGCGCCTAATTCATTTTCAGTCAATAATAGGGAAATGGCTTACCTTAATGGAAAAGCAATTTCCTTACGCCACACAGCTACACTCGAAACAACCTCACAGTGCTAAAAGCCTGAGGTAATGTGCCCATAAAAATCCTGTAGGCTGTTTACATTGGAAGTGTAAAGTAGACAGACATTGTGCACTATAAATTAGCCATGGCTTTTCTGTAATTGATAGACTGCAACTTTTCTCATCTGCAACTTTCTCCACAAGTCAGGTGTAACATGTACTGGAGAAGATTAAAAAAACGTATATTGATTTTTTGTTCTTACCCTTCAAGCAACCTCGTCTGTCAGACCCCAGTAGGTCCAGCTAATTGCTCAAGACGTGTCTTATGATACAACTCTCTACTTGGGTTGTTGACTGCACCAGCTGAATGACAACCTTCCCCGGTGCAAACATGCTCACAAACGCTTCAATCTGCTTTATTTAGTTATATTGCAGTTTGATTTGACGGAAGAGACATGGCTTGGATACGTATATATATATATGGAATGTCAATGTACGTTTCCAATACTGATTCTATTAAAATATTACACTAAGGGCTGGCTGTTGAAGGAGTTTTCGTTTCAATTACTAAACATGAGTTTGATAACTGCCAAAGCTGTTAGGCTTGATTTTTGTATTTTCCCGGTTCTTGGAGAAATCCATACAACAATGGCTTGATTTACAACTGTGAGATTTTTATATTTCTGCTCTACATTTGTCATTTGCCTTAGGGAAGGATAAGGAAAGTTTTACAGTCACTGGGCTGAAAGCAATACTTAGACTAGAGCCAGACGGGTCAACAAATGTGTATAAAAAAATAAGTTTTATTATTGAAAAGGCTATTCACAAACAAGGACATCCAACCTCTTCAGCGAAGAAATGCATCAATGCAAGCAATAACTTTTTTTAAACATAAAGTGGACCTATACATGTGGATCTATACATGTAACCTCCCTTTTCCATTTGACTGAAGTTCAGCTATTCCCAGGTGCTCTGAGGCTGCCATGCCTATGACAGAATGAATGATTCCAGATGGAGACGGACAGACATTTCCCTGCAGACCAATGAACCCTGAACCACACCAGCGTCATTGATCTGCAGCATCTGACAGGATCTCCTAGCATTGGCCCATACAGTCTCTTAATCAATACATACTGGCATTAACTAGAAAATAACACATTAAGTGATGTCAATGGACGGAAAAACAAATCCATATCAGAACAAACGTTACGTATCCGTGGCTAATTTTGAACCGTTACATTTTTGGGAGTAAATTCTACATCCCTGCTTGTTCCAAATGGCACCCTATTCCCAGAAATAGGGGGCCTCGTGGTATAGGGTGCCATTTTGGACACCGCCCATGTGCTGGCAGTATGGCAGCCTTATTTCCTTGTTTTCAAAGAGCCAGCGAGGAGGACAGGATGTCTCCAGGCATTAGCAGCCTGCTGTCTGCCCGGTGATTGATGGTGACTGGTGATGAGCGCTCTAGCCACAGGATGCTAAGTGGCCTTACTGCGTCTCGGCCTAGTGCCTGCACTACGTTCAATTACACAGCCCACATCCTGTAGGGCTACTAGTGTCTTTTTCAGGTTGCATCCCACATCACACCCTATTCCCTACCTACGTTGTAGTGCCTGACACATGTTTTGACCTGGGCCATGCAAAGCCTTAGGTCATAAACCATTTGTTCCCTGTCATATGCATTCAGCTAAACGAACAATTATATAACTACATGTCAATTGTTGTTACCATGTTTAATGAGTTGAGATGAAAGATCCAAGACATTTTCTCAAAGTATTGCCACAAATGTGTCTATGTCCTTGTTAGTGAGCCTTGACTGGTACACTTTTATGAAATGGAACTCTGTAAATTATTCGAAATTGTAACATGCCATGTTTTTATGTTTGTTCAATGTGTTTAAGGAATAGGATGCCATTGACAACGCACAAGTGGCTACTGCCCTGCAAATCAAACCTGGAGTCATGAGGCAAATTAGGCTACGGCCCCAGAGTATTTGTTTAGGTCTTTAGTGAACATGCTCCATGGTTTTCCTGCATGGATGTCCACGGGGACGTTTCTTTTTGCGTTGCCATCATGATGTGTACCCCCAAAACCATTGTAAGCAATAACAATCTTCTCTTCTTTTATGTTTCCACAAAAATATGCAGAAATGTACTCTCACTGCCCACCGACTTAGACTATTTTAGAATAACAGTAATTTCTCCTCTGAAAATAGCTTGTTAAAAAAACAAATGGTTTGGAAGCTCTTGATATTGAGTGTCTCCGCTGGGGAAGAAAGCAGGCTACATTTACCCATAATCATTCATTTAAACATAGTCTGACATTAAAACTTTCAGAAGAAAATTCCTATAAAGACGTTTTCCATTACCTTGACTTCTGGTCTTCTGATTTAGTTCAAATGGACCTATAACAGGTTCAGCTCAGCTACTAGAAGAGCACATTAATGTAGCATGCATTTCTTACAGCTAGTGAAATGAACACCATTCAAATATTTTTGTTCAAGCCACATATTAATGGATGCCACCCAAAGCTTACAGCCATGGAACTTTAGAAATGTAAAACTTCAAAACTTCCAACCGACACAATGGACTCTGTCCACGAAAACCAGATAACCAGTAGAAGCCACCATCACTAGTTTAGCCATACAGTTATCGATGAGTTATAGGCAGTCATTCATTTTCATGAAGTTACATATGATTATTTTAACTGTGCTATTTCCCCCCTTTGTGTTCCAGGATTCCAGTGGGCCTCTGCTCTCTGAGCTCCGGTGTCATGAATATCCAGCTGTCGGGCAATAGCTGTGTTTAAGCTCTGGACCTGTCAGGATAAGGATGACAAGCCCCGAGTCCCAGACTACCTCAGCCTGATTCACAACCGGCTGGGGAGGCACGCTGGAGACGACGGCCAAGGAGACCGGGCTGGCAAGGATCTGGGGGAGAGAGCCGGACTAAGCAGAGGGAAGCTGTCGTTTGCATTGCTGATTGAGAGTGATAGAGAAAGAGAACAAAAAATCCATCTTGTGAAAACTTGAAAGTCAGCGAAGACAAATTATTTACTACTTGTATGCAACTTCTTTGCAGCAGAAATTGACCCAACTTGGCAGAATCGAAATCTTCCTATTCTCGGTTTGAGTTTCTGTTTTCTACATATTGTTTAATGTGGCCTCTATTGTGTTAGTCATCTACAACTGCTAATTAAATGCACCCGGTGTGCCTAGAACTGCATGTTTCAGATTTCAGGAAGCAGACATCACAAACCTAGCTACCTTGACACTACCATAGGCAATTTCGTCCGTTTTCTAGCTGACGAAAACGACATAGTGAAAAGCAGAAAGTAATTGAATCTCTGCGCTCTTGTTAAAAGCGCAGCTGTCGATGGCGCGAGGAAGTGAGTGTGAATTCTTGTGTCATGGTGCAAGTGTGTAGCTGGTCACACATGCCAGCTATCAGCGCTGTACTGTGCGGGTGCGTCCCGAACCGTGGAAAACATTCAAAAGCTGTGCACTGTCAATAGGGTGTCATTTGGAACAAGGGTTATGGCTTTATGCGGGAACTATAGGCACTGCAGCAAACCTGTGGGGCCAACTTAAACACAGACAGAGGGGCTCAGGCATTACCTCAGACATTTATTGGGACAAGTCTCCTGCGACACTGAAATGCAACGTTTGTTTCAGGGGAAATCTGGAATTGGTAAATCCATGTACATGGTCATATAAAATAATACATGTATTATACATCACCGTGTATACTCAAAGAATACAATATTCAGTGATTGTATCTGGAGCTCTGTCTAAAAACGGTGGTTTAGTAACATTGTGTCATTAGTAACATTGCTCTAGTTGCCCATTTCCCATCTCTTAGGTGTTTATCGAAACAGCACTGGGGTGCCTTTGAGGCTTTGCTCTTCTTTGAATCAAATGCGACCCAAGAGGCCAATACAGTCCTTCAGAGTTGATCTTTAATATGCTTATTTATATATACTCTATACACAGAATATAAAATGTCACATTTTATATAGCACATTAATTGATTCATTTAAAGAGACATGTGGTATGCGCACACAGAGAAAAAGGAACATGCTCTGCTCTTGCCAAGACCTTGCTCAGTGCAGTAATACAGGGCTGGTTGGTCTGCTTTGTGGGTGAACTACCCAAAGGCCTGACCGAACTCCTAGTCTACGTCCAAAACTGCACCCTACTACAGAGTCACATTGGTACAGAAGTGCCCAGGGCACGATGAAGTGAACAGGGTGCTGTTTGGGAAAACCCCTGACATCATTCAGTCAGTGAGTAGAGTGGTCCGAGTGGGCCGGCTCAAAGCAGACAGACTCCTCAAAGGGAGGAGCATCAGCAGTTCAGTGGATATATCAGACTCCCATAGCGTCTAGTGCATCTACTACAAAGCTAAGACATAGCAGGTCACACGGGCTCGCACTCCGAGACAGGGAACATGTAAACATAAAGTGTGTGCGCATGTACGCGCACAACTTATGATTGAGTGGGTGCATGAGGGAACACACTACAAAGTCATTCTTCAGGTCAGTGTTTTCACCAGGAGAGCAGGGAGTGTACTGTAAATCCATACACACTCACAGCTCATATTTTACAGAGTATACAGGAAACGTCAAATTTGAATCAATGTTATCTGCTGTTATCAGCACTATGATACCAAGAAACATGCTGTTTATGTTAATGTAGCTAGCTAGCTTCAAAATGGTGATTCCGACTCTGAATGTTGTTACTATTGTACGGTGCCAATCGAAAGTATATCCAACCCCTCACCTTTCTCAAAATGTTGCCTTGTTATAGATCTAATTCATATGTGATTACATTTACATTTTTGCCATCAAACACCACTCAATAACCTATTATGACAAAGCAAAAACAGTTTGTAGGAATTTGTGCCAATCAATTAAAAATAATAAACTTCAATATCTCTTATAAATATGTAAGTATTCCAACCCATTATTCAGTAGTTTGTAGAGGCACTTTTGGCAGCGATCCCAGCTTTGACTTTTCTTGGGTATGCCTCTACCAGCTTTGACTTTTCTTGGGTATGCCTCTACCAGCTTTGTACATGTGGATTAGGGAATCTTCTCCCATTCTTCCCTGTACTGTGTATCCACCCAATAAGTGAGTCTGATTGTACTGGGAGAATCTACTATTTTCAGGTCTCCCCACAGATGTTAAATTATATTCAAATTGGCCTTGGTTGGGCCACTCGAGGACATTCACAGACTTTTCCCAAAGCCAGTACATCATTCTTAGTCATAGCTGAGTGCTACAGGTTTTTCATGCTGCAGAATCCTTCTGGCAGGTTCTCCCGTCTCTGCAGAGAAACGTTGAAACTGAGTGGCTATTGGGTTCTTGGTCACCTGTCAGACCAAGTCCCTTCTTGCTGGTTACTTAGCTTGGCCATTGAGCCAGATCTAGGAAAAGTTTTCGTGCTTCCAAACTCCTTCCATTTCACAATTTTGCTCCTGGGAACGTTTATTCTTTAGCATTTGTTTGACACCCTTCCCACTACCTCCACACAATTAAGTCTACAGACAGTCTACAGTTACTGAAATTGGCCGAAATATCCACAAAACTAGTTTTCACCTTGTCATTACTGAGTATTGAGTGTAGAATGAATGACCAAAAAAATATGTAATTGATTATGAATTAAGTGTCACACACAAAACAACATGTGGAGAAATTGAGGGGATCTGATTACATTCCGAAGGTACTGTCCAAATTAGCACCCTAATCACTACGGTATCTAGTGCCCTAATTGTGACCCATATTTCTCTCAAAAGTATTGCAATATGTTGAGAATATGGCATCATTTGGGATTCACTGTATGTATGAATCCTTTCAGCAATTAAAAACATCTTAGCATTATGTAAATAGAGAAAGGAATAGATATGACCGCCAAAGAACAAATGTCAGTAAATAAGTTGATCAGGAAATTCCTAGTCTCCCACAACCATACCTCCAAACTAGCTTGTTGTCACACTTCCTTCAGGTCTGGTGAATAGTTTTATCAGAAGAAACCCTTGGCAGAAACTGGTTAAGTGGGCCCCTGGTTCCCTTCAGCTACAGTACATATTCATTAGATGTTACATTTTTGGTTGCAAATTACAGAAATGTCTAAGAAGCTAAGTAATACATTTTCCAGAGTTTTAAGTTTTTTAAAGGATTTCTTATAATACTGTATGAGACATATTGTAGCCATTTTGATTGCTTTTGTGTTTGTGTAGGTGGCTGCAGTTATTTCTGGCCCACTGTGTTGCTATATATAACATAAAATTATTCCATAATACAGTTTTCTGATTTGCTAGAAGTTCTAGAATTCCCATTGTAATGTTAGATTAAATGTTAAAGTAGAAATATTAGACTAAATATAGAACAAGGTTATAAAAAAAAATATATATATATATATACAGTGATGTGAAAAAGTGGTTGCCCCTTCCTAATTTCTTATTTTTTGCATGTTTGTCACACTTAAATATTTCAGATCCTCAAACAAAATAAGATTTTAATAAAAAATTAAACAAGTTAACACAAAATGCAGTTTTGAAAGGAAGGTTGTTATTATAATTGGAAAACAAAATCCAAACCCACATGGCCCTGTGTGAAAAAGTGTTTGCCCCCTACAACCGAATAACTTGTTGGGCCACACTTAGCAGAAACAACTGCAATCAAGTATTTGCGCTAAATTGCAATGATTCTTTTTCAGCGCTTTGGAGGATTTTTGGCCCACTCATCCTTGCAGAATTGTTATAATTCAGCCACATTAGAGGGTTTTATTTATAACTAATGGATCTCAATTACTTTCTTTCTCATTTGTTCCTGAATGTTTTTGGATCTCGGCCTGTTAGCTTTTGAGGATCTTTTGGTCTACTTCACTTTGTCAGGCAGCTCCTATTTAAATGATTCCTTGATTGAGAACAGTTGTGGCAGTAATCATGCATGGGTGTGGCAGGAAGAATTGAACTCAGGTGTGATAAACCACAGTTGAGTTGTGTTTTAACGGGGGGCAAACACTTTTTCACACAGGGCCATGTGGGTTTGGATTTTGGTTTCCCTTACTAATAACAACTTCCATTTTAAAACTGCATTTTGTGTTTACTTGTGTTATCTTGGACAAAAAATATATTTGTTTGATGATCTGAAACATTTATATACATGTAAATAAAAAAAAATAATAATAATAATAATAATAAAAATATATATATAAAAGCAACACTTTTGTTTTTCCTCACATTTATCATGAGCTGAACTCAAAGATCTAAGACTTTCTCTATGCACATGAAAGGCCTATTTCTCTCAAATATTTTTGTCCGTCTAGATCTGTGTTAATGAGCACTTCTCCTTTGCCAAGATAATCCATCCAGCTCACAGGTGTGTTATATCAAGATGCTGATCCAACAGCATGAGTATTGCACAGGTGTGCGTTAGGCTGGCCACAATATATAGTGTGAGAGAGAGAAAGTGTGAGAGTTAGAGTATTTCTCTACATGCATATGTATTGATTAGACCACATTTCATGTGTCTAATGAAAGTTTTATTTATAACTCCAACATACAGTATATTCCTTGTTATTTATTCACTTAGATCTGCTTTGGCCAGTCTGACCATGTAGTCATTACAAAATAAATGTGAAGTTATTTACATACCGAACTGATTGGCTAATGAGACAGTATAGGGCCCACGTAATTGGTCTATTACAATCAGAACAATTTAGTGACAAACAAGACAAAATATATTTTTTTGGCAAACTGCTAAACAACAAGGGCATTCTCATAATATTTCTTTTAATTTCAGAGTTTAAACCAGTTTGGAAATGAGATTAAACGAACTAGGGAAATCAGATTTTTAAGTGTACTGTATCTTTAAAATTTCTAATTGGCAAAAACATCAAAGTGCACAACGCTTATGGTGGTCCGATTTGGCAACCTTTAGCCAGTAATGACTTTAGCATAAAGAGAAACCAACACATCCGGCATATACCTGCATAAATAACTGGAACGTTTACCCGGTCAGTCAGTAGGGGGTTGGAGCGAGACAATGATGGATAGCTCTTCTTTATAATCACTCTGTGTTTGCAATTTTACAAACATTCGCTGCGGTGTTGATGTTGGACAGGCCAGCACACTACACAGCGGAGTCAGCACAGAATCCTCTGAATCACGGTAGTCAGATATTACTCTCCCCCACTGGTTGTTTTATACAAGGTATGTCTGACCAGCGACAATGTGTGTGTGTGTGTGTGTGCACTCAAATTCCTATCAATATGAGAACTGGTTTAACTGTTAGTCCATTTAAGTGAAGAGCGTTTGGGGAAGTGAGGACTAACGGTCCTAACAAAATACAAATTGTAGGGTTGGAGTTAAGGTAATGGTTTGAATCAGGGTTAGGCATGTGGGGTTTGTTTAAGGCTTAGGTTAAGCTAGGGGTTAGTGTTAGGGTTAAGGGATATATTTGTTTAATGGTACCACCATTTCAGTCCTCACTTTTATGGAAATGTATGTGTGTGGTTATGTACATGCATCTTTTTCCCCAGAATGCACAGCTGTACTTTTCAACCAGGATCTCTTTTAATGATATAGTTCTGTGTATTTATTTAACACAGCATTCAACTCTAAGCGGCATCAATCACAATAAAGAAAATGTGCATTCCAAATAAAAGTGCAGCAAATCTGTATACTAATGAAATACTGATAATTCATGAAAAAAAATACAGATTGGTCTACTCAAGAATTTTATGATAGGCTGGTGTACAAATCAAAATAAATTACCATGCCGTCTGCCCTCATGACATTATCCACTCTACAGTTACATAACTCCCAGACCTCATCCTCCTAAGCATCATCCATTGCAGCTGCCTCACAATGCTTCTGAAACCAACATCAACATATCACTGTCTAAGTGCTGGAAACAGAAAACGGCTCCCTACTGAAGCGGATTGAAGGTGGTACATTGACAAACTCCTTGCATTCCGCCTCTTGAACACGGCTCATCCTCTTCCCTAGAGACACGGAGTGCTTGAAGTGAGATTTACAGTGGCTGTCTGATGACATCTTTATGCAGTGCAGAGAATCGACGGATAGCCACAGCCGTTTGAGTTTCCTGCAGAGCATAGTGCATGTCAGGGGAAACACACAGAATCATAGGAGTGACACCCATATTAGTGGGTATGTGTGTGTGTGTGTGTGTGTGTGTGTGTGTGCATGTGTGTTTAAGGGGCCTCTCCTAGCCTTTTTGAAATGTCCTCTTCTTTATCTCGTAGAGAGAATGTTAGGAAGAACATGCTTACCTTTTTGAAAGCATTTTTATTTTACAGTCTTATAATTGAATGCGACTTCAATATGATATCTGAGGGGAAATGACAAACATAATCAATGGTGGGCCCCAATGGGGTCATGGCCCCTAGTCGGTATTGGACCATGATTACGATGCTTTTTCAGATGCTGATGCACAAAAAAGTTTGATTATACTTATGTGAAAATGTTTCTACATTCTCTCACATTTCCACTGCCTGGAACCCAAGCAGGAAACCTCTGCACATGTCCATAACATTCACCAACAAAGCCCCGCTACGTATCGCTGCTAAGAAGCTGCCACCCTTGCATAAGCTTTGGAGGGTGTGACGCCACCGATTGAAACGACACTAGCCTGTATCATTAACTAGCTCGCAATTTCACACATTAGTTGCATTTCCCCTTGATAAAAAGTGGAGATCCTAACTGAGATCCTACAAAGCAAACGCCTGAGTGGGTGCATGTGTGTATAAGTCAGCCTGTAGCTTTGGATCTCATCGCTGTGTGTTTGTGTGGCTTATGGGAGAGTGGCGTGACCTCTGTGCCCCAAGTGTGTGTTTTCAGGGAGGGAGGGAAAAGGGGGGTGTGGAGGTCGACCCCGATTGGGAGGCCACGACGTCAGGGAGGTCCACTTGGCCACGAAATTAAAAATGCAATTGGATCCAAGGAAAATAAACACGAGAAATGCCTCGACTGCAATGCGAATGAACAGTCCTGGCTGCTGATTATTGAATTGTGTTGATTGTTTCCTGGCTGCCTGACTTTCAGCTCAGGCCTCCCAAAGACCCAGAAGCCCTCATACGTGCTGTAGAAAAAGAGGGTTACAAAGGATTCCAACGTCGATCTTTCCCTGCCCTCCTAAAAACACCAGACATGGCCGCACACAGTATCTGAGAGACTTCAACCTCTTTATTTTGAGTCCATATTTTGAGTCCATAACAGATAGTTTTGCAAAAAGGTTTATAACACCGTACACTTACTGAGATTAGTGCTGCTGCCTAAGTCTTCCACCTTTATGTACACTAAATGTAACAGTCTTTCCTGGAGAATACACAGCACAGGCAAAACAATTCTCTCGTTGCTCGGCAATTTGTGTCAAAAACTTCAGCTCTCGCCATGACCCTCACACAAGGTGAAAAACAAAAGCGTCTCGATCTCGATTCCCAACTGCTCACAAATCTCAGCCACAGTTTGATCAATATCTGGAAGTCAATTCTCGATGGCTTTTATCCTTTCAAGAGGCTTGTCAGTTGACAGATTGATGAGAGAGAGATCAACTGAACTACGGCAGACCAGCAGAGACCAACACAGTGTGTCCCAAATGGCAACATATTTCTTATGTAGTACACTTCTTTTGACTAGAGCCCTGTAGGTCTTTAAATTGAAAAAAGCATCATTGGGGAGGCAACCAACAACTGTAAAAACGCAACAGATATTTCTGTCTCGGACTCCCTTAGAAATGCTTTGGAAGCAGCAAAACAGCCTGCCAGTATTTCACTGCTCATTTCTCTCGACTTTTTTCGGGTCTGCACCAACCCCCTTTCACCCCCACCCGCTCCCGCCAACTGGTCCGGAAAAGGTTACGTTTGCCTTCTGCTGGCCCGGCTTGAGTGGTGTGAGGGGGCCAATGTAAGCAACAGGCCTTACCTCAGAGAGCCTTGGAGCAAATTGGTCCTCAGGAGGCGATGGTGGACATTCTGTCGTTCTGAGCTGCTCTGTTGCCGGTTGCCATGCCAACACAGTCCATGGCCAATCGTCTCTTTAAAAAAATATATACAGAAAAAATATACACCAGCACGAAATTGACTTATTTCCTGGGTATGCTCACAGTCCATTAGGAAGTTTTAAACCCAGTAAAGCTGCCAGGCTCGATTCCAGACGGTGTCCCCCTTCGCGATACAATATAGCCCAGTGAAGGTATGTGGATTGGAGCAGTAGCTACATGTCCTCCATCTTAGTTTGAGGTTACGCTGCCACATGAGGCGATCTGCTTTGATTAAAGCAGCCCAAGAACAAACGCTGACGTTCAACCACTTTAGAACAGCCGCCAAATTCATTAAAATTAAAAGCGACGAGTCAATTATCGAAATGGGGGTCAATCGACGAGAAGTGGGTAAGCAGTGAACAAACAGCTCAATTTGAGTTATTGTTGCTCTGTAACCAGCTATGGATAGGGTATGATGACATTGGAGAGCAAAATGTCTGAAAACTATATTTAACATTGAAGTCTTTAATCTATGTGGAGAGGGACAGTGAGACTAGCAACCGTCGTGCTATAAGGAAATGTCAACTACGCTGCGGGCTCTTTGTGAAACAACGATGGCTATCTTATCCCTTTTTGTAAAAGCTACTTGATCCTACCTCAAAGTGATCCGTGAGGATAAAGTAGTGCATTCAATGGTTTACATTAAAGCTATGTGCTGACACCTCAAATGAGGAGACATCGTTGATGTTTTGAAGTGACATGTCGTGATTTATTTTACTATACATCATTTTTGCAGGCGATTTTATTGTTGGTGGAGTCAACAACGTTCCTTGCAGCACTGATATGATACTTCCATTCCTGCTCTTGTTGATGTTTCATTGGACGTGGCACAGGAATCTGTCTTCCTCCCACTTTCATTAGTTTTCCTAGTCCATAAGGTGGCTTTCAATAGCAAAACTGCACACAAAATAGCCCCTCATTCCCTATATATTGCACACTGCTTTTGACCAGATTACCAACACTACGAAGTGCACAATCTTTGTCAAAAAAAGACAACCATATAGGGAATAAGGTGCAATTTGGGATACATACCAGGCATCCCTGCTGGTCCCAAGGGGTCCATAGTGAGTAGCTGTGAGCGACGGAAAGAGTGTAACAGAAGATACATACATTACTCAGATTCCAGCTTAATGTGTAGAGTGGCTCTAGCGTCCCTGTACAGAGCAGGAGGATTTGGTGTCTGTGTGTTTTCTGAGATCTCATTGCTTCTGTAAGAAAAGACAAAAGAGAAAATACGGGCTAGCTTCACATGACTGAAAACTGCGCGGGAGACATATCACCTCTACGTGGATGTTGGGGGATCACAGGAGGGCAGTTGAGGCTGTCCCCACATGGATGAGAGGAAGCTGGATAGAGCTGTGTGCTGTGCAGCATACCTTTGAAATGGAGCTGCATTTGCTATCTATTGAACACTTATGTTTATTTTCTGAAGTGTCTGTATCAACATTCCAGTCAACCAGGCAAGTGTTTTTTCAGTCCACTCAATGGAGTTGAACCAATATCGGTAATACAGACATAAAATGTAACTGACAATCTAGGCGACCGTTATGATAAATACTGTTGATAAAAGGTGGCGGAGGAAATTTTTTCAGGCCTCCATTGTTTGTCAATCCCTCGCTGCCTGAACAGGTCTATGCTTTAACGTCTGCGCGAGATCAGTCAACATGTTCATTTTCAATGTTTTCATTGTTTTCCGGGCTTTTTCGTTGTGATGCAGCAGTGCAAAATGTATTTAATATTGAGTTTATTAGTTGTGAAAGACCATCCCACGACCTGATGGGGTCCTTGAAGTCTGGAAGACTCACAAGCTTGCACACACAAACACACATGCAAGTGTACACACACACACATGCACACACACACAGCTTCACTCTTTTCCTGGTCGTCGCTCTAGCTTTGCTCTCATTCCCCTATCCTCTCCTTCGCATCTCAGCATGACTGGGAACTGAATTTACTGCCACTGTCAAAAGCCTCTGTCAGCGCTCAAAGGAAGAGCAGTGGGAGATGTATTTTTCTTCCGATCTAAGGACGTCCTAGAACCTAGAGTGCTGTGAAATCTACTCTCTCGTTCATTAAGTTCATTATGGGGTGTAAGGGGGGAACCAAGTCAAATTCCGCTCTTGGCACCCAAAAGGCTACAACGGGCATTTTGGTTTAACCAATCACTGAAGAGAAGTGCTTGATACATGATTGTTTTATAGTCTTATGCAGACAAATGCATTTGACAAAATGGATTCGTACTCTTTTGAATGAATAGTTCACCACAGGGATCGTGATACTTATTCAACGTTTGTGAACACAAAAAGCCACACTGTTGTTGGATATGTTCATCTTTGGGATAAATGTTGGTATGATCTCCCCCACCACTGAGGCTCAGAGTATGTCAGTCTTATTTGCAGATATTCGCGTGATTTTAAGGTAATATTATAATGAGCTCAGATTGACATACTGAACCTATTGCCTATTGTGCATCACACACGGTTTACTTTCAGAACACAACAAATGAATGCAGAAATTTGAGTTTAATACCTGCCATTCTTATTGAAAGCATGCCTGATAAGCAGTATATTCATATACTATTATTAAGAGTAGTACTCTATTTCCATGCCTCTGGGGTTTGCACGGCATGTACAGACCTTCCCGTCCACATGACTGCAGGTTCAGTTGTGGTTGTCGGCTGGTGAATGTGTTCTCCTCAACAGTTAGTACCTGTCTGGTGTACTGGTCTGTGTGGCAGAGTTCCTTCCTTATCCAAGTAACGTCAGGGTGTATGAACTGTTGGATTTTAATGCAGTGTGAACACTATAATACCTGTAGTCATACGAGAAGTGTTTGTAGAACACAGAAGCCAAGATATAGAGATGTTGAAAGAGATCATTTAGAATGTGGTGCAAGCAAAGTAAAATGGAAAACAATTGTGATGCAAATCGTGAAGTTGCTAGGAAAATGTGGTTAGCAAGGTCAGAGCTAATTCATATTTCCTATGTAAGTGGATTAGATGCGTTGAGGGAATGAATGATTCTCCGGAAGACATCAGAGAGGTGAGGAGGCCTTTACAGTGTGCAGAGATGATACTTCACCAGCAGGATCCAGAAATATTATACGTAAAGTAAGTGGATTTTGTGGCTTTCAGAGGAGCAGTAAATCCAGCGGGATTGATATTATTATGTCTGTGGGAGAAGGAAACCTGGGGCTAGAAGACAGTACGGCCAAGGAATCACATGGATTACTGTCAGGAGAAGTACAACCCTATCAGACCCCAGGTTCTGGGAAATGAGGGAATATTGGGAACGAAATAAAAGGGGAAATTTGTCAGTTTGCACAACTTAAGAAGTTGCTAGTTAGCTAATACGTTTTAACATTTTTATTAAGCTCTTTTATTTTATTCCTAGTCAGGTTAAGAAAAATGTAAATAGACATTTGAAATTCTTCTCCATACATTTTTTGTTAATGCTTCCATTCTTTTGTCAAAGGAAATCTATACATGAAAGTAGATATAATAGGAAACATAGCAACATTAATAGAAAATATAGTCATTGACAAGGTGAGAAATAATGATTTTCTGTTGAAATAATGATTCAAACTTTCTCCAAAGAATCCTCCATTTGTAGCAATTACTGGTTTGCAGATATTTGCCATTCAATATGTTGAGGTAATCTGAAAAGATTTCACTCCATGCTTCCTGAAGCACCTCCCGAAAGTTGGTTTCGCTTGAAGAGCACTTCTTACATACCATACAGTCAAGCTGCTCCCAGAACAAGTCAGTAGGGTTGAGATCCGATGACTGTGCTGGCCACTCCATTATAAACAGAATACCAGCTGACTGCTTCTTTCCTAACTAGATTTGGAGTTGTGCGTTGGGTCATTGTTCTGTTGACCCAAAGGCAATTGGCTCCAATCAAGCTCTGTCTACAGGGTGTGGTGTGTCGTTGCAAAATGGAGTGACAGCCATACATTTTCAAGATCCCTTTTATCCTGTACAAATCTCCCACTTTAACATGACCAATGCAGCCCCAGACCCCACCACATTGCCTCCACCACCTTGACAGATAGCATCAACACTCCTACAGCCTCTTTTCATTGGGTCTGCGTCTCACAAATGTTCTTCTTTGTGATCGGAACACCTCAAACTTACATATGTCTGTCCATAACATGTTTTTCCACTCTTCCTCTGCCCAGTTTCTGTTTCTCAAACTAGACACTAATGTATTTGCCCTCTTGATCATTTGTGTACCAGGGCCATCCACTCATCTTTCTATTCTGGTTAGAGCCAGTTTGAGCTGTTCCGTTAAAGGAGTCAAACACAGGGTTGTAAGAGATCTTCATTTTCTTGCCAATTTCTCTCATGGAATAGCCTTGATTTCTAGAGTGACGAGTTTCAGAAGAAAGTTATTTGTTTCTGGATATTTTGAGCCTATAACAGAACCCACAAACGCTGATTCAGAAGATACTGTACTAGTCCAAAGAAGGACAGTTTTATAAATGCTTTAATCAGCACAACAGTTTTTAGTTTTGCTAGCATAATCGCAAAAGTGTTTTCTAATGAGCACTTAATCTTTTAAAAATAATACTGTACACTTGGGTTAGCAAACAAAATGTGTAATTGGTTGCTGGTAATGGGCCTCTGTATGCCTATTTCTCTTCTACTGAATATCCATAATAGTCATATCCAACATTTACAATGCCTACACTGCATTTCTGATCAATTTGATGTTATTTTAATGGACAAACATTTTGTTCAAAAACAAAGAATTTTCGAAGTGACCCGAAAATTGTGAAAAGTAGTGTATATCATTCTGACCACTGACAGGTGAAGTAGATAACACTGATAATCTCATTATCGTTGCACTTGTCAATGGGTGGAATATATTAGACAGCAAGTGAACATTCTGTCCTCAAAATGGATTTGTTAGAAGCAGGAAAAATGGGCAAGCATAAGGATCTGATGACTTTGACAAGGGCAAAATGTAATGGCTAAATGACTGGGTCAGAGCATCTTCAAAACGGCAGTCCTTGTTGGGTGTTTCCAGTCTGCAGTGGTCAGTATCTATCAAAAGCGTTCTAAGGAAGGAAAAGCAAGGAACTGATGACACGGATATGGGTGCCTAAGGCTCATTGATGCATGTGGGGAGCAAAGGCTGGCCGTGTGGTCCGATCCAACAGATAAAATGGAGATGTGAATATCGTGCCACACCTGTAGAAACTGAATTTATCTTATGCAGAAATAAAAATGCTTTTATATGAACATTTATGGTTTCATAGGAAAAACCTGATATATAAAAACTAAACAACATAACAAGACATACAGTACGCTGGGTCTGGACTGACAATACCACCACTGGGACTTGGAAGCTATCCAATTGGTCATTAGTTCTATCCTTTTTCAACCACTATATTTCCCATTGATTTGTCTTTTTTTCTATTCACACTAATTTCATGTGTTCTCATGGAAAACAAGGACATTTCTAACTGACCTCAAACTTTTGAACGGTAGTGTACATCAAGCTGTTGTCTTATAATTTTTGCTCTTTTTTGTCTAGACTGCCACTACTCTGAAGAGATTGTAACAACATATCCATTTGAGGCAATCACTGCAATCAAAGGAACCTAGAGGGACCAACAGTATAGCTGGAGCACTCTTTTCTTTTCATTTCGTTTTCATCCCTGGATGGTTTCCTCCAGTGCATTGCTGCAGCTTGGTTTCGATTCCATCAGAACCTCCCTCCTTTATCTTTCCCCACTTTCTTGTCCAATAAAGCATAAAAAATTATTAGTTTGCCAGGTCAACTTTATAGAGCATCTGACTCAAAATCTCCAACTCTCTGTTTTTCCTTATAAACGTTCGCGGCTGGTGCAGCATTCCGTTTGCTTCCTAGCTCATTTAGTGGCAAGCTACAAATCACCAAGATAGGCAAAGTCTGCGCTCTCTGGGATTCCTTCTTTTAAATGGAAGCACATTCACTACTTCTGAGCGAGATGTACTTCATTACCAGTATTCACATTAATTGTTTCTCCTGATATATATATATAAACAAGGTAGAGACTGTTAGTCATTGCAGTTCACCAAGATATTACCCCAAAATACTGCTTGGGTCTTAGCACAGGGATTACATTCCTTTCTCAGAGAGAATTTTTTTAACTTACAAGACAGATTTGTTTTTATTTAAGGTATGGTAATTACTGCTATCTGTTTAAATGTTAATTATATGATAATCAAACCCCCTTTTATTACTAAACTGACCAATAAAAACGAAACTTGTATAAAACACATTCTAAAGCCTTCAGCAGCACATATCAGTGACCGCAATTAAGTCAATCAAACCTCACTGTTTCTCCTGGAACATGAGGCCGATACATTCATGACCAGCCCAACCTCTCCCAGCCTAATTTGCATGCCAGCTCTTATGTCCGTCTCAGGGGCAGTCGGCACAGAGGCGTCAGGAGACTGGAGTGACGGCACTGGCTGCCGGCTCACAAAGACCTGAGTTGGCAGGCTCCATTCACCAGGCCCTATATAAAACAACCCTGTGGTTCCCACTGGCCTTATAGAACGACCTGAGGACCAGTGGCCCTGGCCTGAGCGAGAACAAGACAAACCATTCACATGGGACAACACTCAGCCAACCCCGCTCACAATGTCAAGGCCAGGCAATAAAATGCTCGATATTAAAAGTCTCAACAAAAGGCTTTAACGATCTATAATTTATGGCCACCTCAAAAGGCGGCTCTCATGAATTGTTACTTATAGGTTCAACGCTTTTGTCTACAAGTCTTTAGATATAACTTGTAATCTTGTCATGACTATATGTTGGGTTCTTTGCAATGAGAGATTAAAGCAATGAAAGGCATGAGGGAAAATAAAATCACATTTGTCATGGATTTGATCAAGAGTGGGGGGGAATTAGAAGTATTGTAGCTCATATTTGGCCCAACTGGAGGAGTAGTGATAAAATCGTCTGCAAAAGGACGCGCAGGGTTGCAGGCTCAACTGAAGTGATGTCATCTCCCATGCTGTCTCTTCGGTTTAGTTTGAGCACTGTCCATGTTGGTCAGCTGGGAAAGACACCGACAAGCACCCAGACTGGCTACGCAAATAATTGAGTGAGAAATGCAAAGCGTGTGGCATCTTCTGTCATCTGTCTGCCATTTTTAACATGCCATTTTTACAGAGTTGCTGTTTCTGGCTCTCTTCTATGCTTTTCAAGCTGCTTCACATCTGCTGTTTGAATTGGGAGACAGAAACAAGTTATGTCAGGGAACATTTATCTGTCATCCTAGCCCATTAGTGCTGTGTTCGATATTGCAATCTATTCCATATGAGTGCAATACTTTAGACCAGGACATAAAGCCCTGGTAAACAAAATAGAAGCCCTTTGCAGGGAATACAGTGGCTTGATTTCAAACATTACATATTCAACGGGCAAAAAAATCTATATTAAGTAACAATGGCATAGGGCGAAAGAAAAACCCTGCGAGGAAACACGCTCCATCTAAACTTTTCCCGTGGCGTAGCGCAAGTGGATAAGACAAATAAAGTAAACATGTGTAGCCAAGTGTCAGCAGCTTACATGGGTCAGAATACACCTTTATTTAAGCGTTTTGGAAGCGGTCCTCTCCGGGACCTCCCTGTGACCTCCGCCTCTCTTCTGTGTGTAAGGGAACAATGGTCCGCTGTGTGTCTGTGTTGCGTGGAGCCAGTCTGGGAGAGTGCTGCACGGCCTCCGCCACTGCCCTCCACCGGGGCTGTATTTACTACAGGTTGCACTTCTCAGGGTGCCGTTTCCGAGCCTGTTCCCACGTACGTTCCCACGTGTGGGAATGGAGCCTCAGCCCGCCTGTCAACTGGTGAAAGGCCACCGCCCCGCACCCATTTGCAATTCAGATCAGACTTTAGAAGGGAGTCAATGGCCTTGAATCAGGGTTGCTGATGGCAAATGTCAGTCCCATTTTGATTCTTGACCCGGTTTTTAACTCCGCCGTCCCCCCTGAAAACCCCCTGGCTATTGTCTCCCCGAGGAGCTACCAGCTCCCTGTTTCACTCGTCCTTTTGGTAAATGTCCCACATTAGCCACAAAAAGTCTGCCATAGAAAACCCATCCCTAATAGCGTCCTATTTCCTCTGTGGCTCACTAATGGGTCTATATGGCTCTGGTAAGAATTAGTACACTATGTATTGAACAGGGTACCATTTGGGACATGAGACAGATTTCAGGAGTCTTTTCTCAGTTCTGCGGCTGTAATTGTCATTCACATTGAGCAGGCTGAAATACGTTGGAATAAAGAGAGAAAAGAACCAATGGATATTCCAACCTCTGTTAAGAAAAAGTAGGCTATGTTAACTGTCGTGGTCATTACCGTTACACTCTAATTTGTCACTAAGCCATTTAGCGAGCACCACTAAATAAATATATACGCGACAAAGCAGCCGCGGGGCTCCACTGACATTGCTGGTGGCGCTGAATGAGAAAGAATGAGCCTTTCAAAGCACATTTCAACTGAAACACAAATAAAGGGGCAAAAAGGAAAGGAGCGAAAAACCAACCATTGCTCGTTCTCAGCATTCCATGCTTTCTCTTTATTTCTCCCTCTCTCCCTCTCTCTCTCTCTCTCACACACACACACACACACACACACACGGATGCAAACACATTTTCAGTAGGCTTTGAGTTTTTATAATTTGAATGGAAATACACTACTTCCCAACAAATATCATAATATCATAATAAAATATATGCAGTTCCTGCTACTTTTACTTTCTTCTCCAGAAAAGTTGAAAAAGAAGGTTTTGAGTGAGGAACAGAAGGGTTAAAATTAATAGACCATTGCAAATTGAACGCTTCTGTTTCTCGCTCAAAACATTCCTTTTAAACTTTTTTGGAAAGGAAATAAAAAGGTGCAGTGGTCTTAAACCCAACAGCTTTTTTTCGTAACATTCCATGTAGCCTTTATTCAGAATCGTGCAGCAGTCAAGTTTGCACATAATCAGAAGTATTACTGTAAATGAAAGTTGCAGACCAGATTTTCTACACACTCCGGTAGGCTGGTATAAGAGTATGGGCTCCAAGCACTAGAAATAAATTATAAGAGAAGGATAGAAAGCGTATGTGATAGAGACAGGCTTGACCGAAAGCTGCAGGCGTTGGTCAGGCCACCCGTGAGAACATGGTACCTACTTTATCCATTCCCTTTTTCAGCATGAAGTAAAGCGAGTATCTGAACCTCAAAACAGTCTAAACATTACTTGCTAGAAGACCACTCACTCCAGAGGCAAGGCAAGCATCCAAAATGCCATACTTCTCTCTTAATAATGATCTACTTTTAAACAGGGCCCTTAAGCCATTTGGGACACAGATAAGGTTTTCCCATTTGGGAGGGGGATATTTGTCAGTTTGCACATATGGTGTATTGGATTTTCCAGTGGTATTTAACTACTGGGCTATTACGGATCAGCACTCGATTACATTGCAACAGACACTAAGGGGAGATTTATTTGCTTAGCTAGAAGTTTTATATGAAAGGCTGTATCAACAGGTTCAGTCATTGTTGTTTCAGCACAGTTTAATTTGAATGTCCTTTCTCACCATGGAAACGCAGCTTTCCCAAGGATCCATTTCAGTACATGGCCGGAGCTATGTTTGTTTTTATTTCAAACAGTTTGGATGAATTCCTACTAAATCCCCAGAATTACGTCTATGGGACAGAGACTAATCAATAAAAACATGGTCTGAGTCCCGGGTTTGTCACTATGTATGTATGTATTCACATGTTTTCAAGGATGCATGGGCAGGATCATCATTAATCTAACAAATGGTCTGCACAGTCATACCAACCTAGGTGGCTCCTTGAAAAGGGACGCAGTACTCAGTTAATCATTTTAAAGATATATTAATATTTCAACTCATGAGAATAAACGTAAGTGATCTTTAAGCCAAGTCTAATCTCATATAGGTGAGAGTGTAAACCTATGTGTCCCAAATGGCACCCTTTGTAGGCCACTGCTTATGACCAACAGCACCTGCTGTGATCTGTGCTGGGATTTGAAAAGTTGTCACCCTCCAGGATGGAACTTTCCCGATCTTCTCAAAAGCATTGCAACTTCCTTTGCCTCATTATCATATACATACAGAAATTTGAGAGATATTGGTACACACTGCTCAGACATTTGAAAGATATTAGTACACACTGCTCAGACATTTGAAAGATATTAGTACACACTGCTCAGACATTTGAAAGATATTAGTACACACTGCACAGAATCTTGAGAGATATTAGTACACACTGCACAGAACTTTTCGAGATATTTGTACACACTGCACAGAAAATTTATAGATATTTATACACACTGCACAGAAACTGTAACTGCACTTTTCAAGCCCACTTATCAGATGGCAAAGAAACACATGTGGCACTTTGTTGGATAAAAAATAATATTGATAATAAAGCAGGTGTTTTTATTGTCATATTTCACATCTGCCTTGGAAATATTTCCTTTTTGGCAACCTTTCATTTACTGTCTCGTTGCTATTAACCCCTAAGCTTTTGGACATATACACAGTAAAGCCATAACCACATAATGTCTGCTGCCTCTAAATCGTAACTGCTACTGTGTATGCTGTTGGTTTAACGTGATTAAGACAACATATTTCTCAAATTTACCGGTTTAAATTGATAATTTCCTGGATTTTCCAGGAAGGTCAGGGGATAGTATGGACTATTCAGTGACATGCATGTAATTTAGACCTTGTGCACAGCGATCATGTGTTTCAACACAGGGTGGAACTAATCAGAATTGTAGCGAAAGAGGGCTGTCATATCTCTGTTGGGAGCGTTAAAACCTGAAGCGCTTGTCGAGCTAACTAACATAATGGCCCTTTGTGACCTCTCTAAAAGGCGAATCGCAGTGGAGCCACCAGACTCCAGTAAAAGAGTCGGTCTACTAAGGACAAGTCAGGAATAGCACTGGAAACGAGATAACCTGGACGTGCTATAGCACAGGACTCTAGCTGTCCTGTCTCCCAATTCACTATTTACAGTAGTGCACTATTTTTAACAAGGGCCTGTAGAGATATTTTTGAAAGTAATGCACTATGTAGGGAATGTGTTACCATTTGGGATGCCTGAGGCTGGCGTGCTTACAGGAAACCGGGAGTTCTCCCAGGATTTTGCCACTCCAGAGGGAGGGAATACTGACCGAGTCTGGAAAAACAACCCAGACTTTGTCCAAACAGCCAAATACAATGCGGACACCAGGAACATTGGCCGTCCTCCAGTGCTAACAATTAGAGTGAGCAACGTGTTAAAACGAATACAGTGGGAGGTGGCAAAGGCCCATTGATTTACTATGACGTAAGCTCAGTCGTAAGGGGTCAAACAGATTTGTTTAGGGGTATCTGGTACATGTTTTACTCACGAAATGTAATACGGCCGCTTGAATGCAATGGCAGACATACCGTTTAATGGATGGAACATGTCATTCACATTTGTTTTATTGCCTACATTCGATATCTTACGGCTATCGAATACCCATATCACCCTCAAGAATTTTGTAGAACTAAAAATAGACACATTCGTTGCCCTGGAAATAGACTGTAACATGACAGGCTCACAGTGATAGCGTACATAATGTATTGATTGGTTAGAATGTTATGCGTCTGACAGAATAACTTTTTTTAGGAACAGCAAAAAACAAGCTGATTCAATAAACTGACATATTTAGACAACATCCACAGCTTTTACAAGAGAAGTCTGAGGACGCCTTTTCACTTGTTTTTCAAACACCTTTGTACAGCCCAGCACCTGCTCCAGCTGAATTGATGAGCATGCATATTTATTTTCTTTTTAGAACATTGTCAGTTCATAATTCTGCGCAAAGAAATAATAAGCTTCTTTTTTTTTTTTTATCCTGATAGAGGGCAGACTCAAAGAGGAGCGTAATACCCTGTAAAAACATGTAAAAATACTGCTGAAATTAGGTATTTAATATGCCATTGTAGGACAAGCTTTTCTACATTTTTTGTGAATTCATAATTTTTTTAAAGAAATATGTTATTGTCAGTTTTTGGAGATGGTGCCACAAAATCGGCAAAACACAGTCCCTGAAAGAGGATTTGTGTATGTGAAATACATTGAAATAGGATTTGCGTATGTGACATACATCGAAATAGGATTTGCGTATGTGACATACATTGAAATAGGATTTGCGTATGTGACATACATTGAAATAGGATTTGCGTATGTGACATACATTGCTAACTCCCATGATACGGATACTGCATCTGTAAATAAAACATTTCTAAAATGAAGTGCACCTGGTACAGCAGTGACAACTTGATTGACAGGCTGACTAGTAGTGAGAAAAGAGGGGGTAAAAGTAGTGCACTTCACAGGCTTTGCCTCCGACTCAGGAACTGTATGGCTCTGTCTGGCTCCCACGGCAACAAGAAGAACATGCCCAATGAAATATGGAGAGTCTACTTTCTGCACACTATCACTGTGCAACACAGGTACAATACAGTAAACTCAAATAGTATTTGGACAATGACTTTTTAGCACCTTGGATATTTTCATTCCCTTCCTGGTGGTGTCGCAGGGGCTAGCCTTGATCTGTAAATCTGTATTTGTTCAATTTTATTTGTGAGAATCTCTCAATCACGTCACAAATCTACAACACAGATGCACGCACGCACAGATAGACACATGCTCGCGCAAGCATCCAGCGCAATCCATCAAGAGTTTACACAAGACGGTAGCCTGCAAAACCCCAGAGAATATTACTGCAAACCTATCTCTCCATTAGCCTCAACATCTTTTCTTGAAAGTAATGCAACAGTGCATAGAGCAATAAAACGCAAATGTTAACTGTGTGCCACAAAAAAGAAGGTAAGCATCTCAGCACTCAGCTGTCCAAATGTCGGTCCAAATGTAACACCCCCATGGACTGAAATGGTTTTAATCACTCCGCCGCATATAGGGAGGGTCCTATCAAATGTTGAGAGAGAAAAATGTGCAGGTTCGCTCCCTCAGACACATAAGCTGTCTGAAATACAGTCATACATTCCTTAGTTCATGAGTGCGTAAGTTCATCACATTTGTCTTCTCATTAAAAGCTGCACGCCTCAGCAGAGGCCATCAAAGGGCTTTGCACATTTGAGAAGACACACTGGTCCCTCAGTATGGCACTCGTTTATGATTAGGGCCATGCTGGGACACTTTTTGTGACACTTTGTCTGTGACTGCTGCACGTGAACAATAAACGGGATACCCAAAGTGAGCTCCAAGTCACTCAACAGCCAATAACACATGGGGGAGAGCTTGACAGGGTGAAAGGTGGCAACAGGTCGAGGGCCCCTCCGTAATCCTCGTGTAAATACACAAGACAGATGATTGATCTCTGCCTGGTCACACTCCTCAATGGAGGTTTTCCCAATGGCAATGTAGATTTTCCTGAATTGTGCACTGCTTTTGATCAGGGTTGACAGAAGCTCTAGTCAAACATAGTAGATTTTATGTGTGGCATTTTGAACACACAGAGCCTACAGATGATCACGTTTGTGTGGGAATGTACATGGCAGGACAAAGCTATCCAAAGCACAAACGTGACTTTTGTGTAATGAAAGAAGCCAAAAAGCCACAGAACGTGCACTTTCGATGTCACATTTCTATGTTTTATTGTTCACTTGAAATGCAGTTAGTTGACTCCTTAGGGTGCCTGTTAAACTTCAATGCGGTTTGCCTTTCGCACGTTCGGCGGTGCCAGCCTACGGCCCAAAGCCATCCGCTCATTCATCATGTCATCATGTGTGATCGGGAATACTGAGTTTAAGCAAAGCTCTTCCTGTCATCGCTTTAGCCGTGGTGAGATAACCGCGGCAGGGGCAGCTGCTGCCAGAACTCAGGCACAGCACAATGGAGGGCTGTTTTGGTTGGAGTCAAGACCGCCTGTCTGTCTTGACTGTCAGTCCAGCACACCACGGGCAGATGTGTTGCGCTGCTCACAGCGAAAGCTGCTAAGCAGAACTAACAGAGCATAAAGCCGTACCAGTGTATAATTAAATAATTTCTGGAATTGCTATACGAGGGACGGTTTTAATGCCTGTCAGGTTTTGCCTCTTATGTTACTCTCCCAGTCTAATGGCAATAGACAGATAGTGTTTCTGTCCTCAGCATTAAGATTGAACCGGCGGATAGTTAAGAACGGACGTCAAACCACTGCCAATTTCAATCAGACCTTGCGGAAGCTGAAAAGCGCAGGCCGTGACATTTCAATGAATGGTTAATTAGCGTTTAAAAGCGGCACTCAAACACATTTGTTTCTGTTAAGAGTCCCAGACCTGAAGTTCACATCCACACTGTTGTTTAAAGGGCTATGAAAGGCCATAGGATCCACTCGAAATGTAAATAACTAAGTAACGTTTCAAACAGTCTTTTAAACATTTTTGGGAGAGAATGATAAATGCCCCGTTTGGACGAGTTCAAGCTACGGTAATGTGCAGGGCCCAAATGGAAACATTCCCTACACAGTCCAATACTTTTAAACAGGGCCAATAGGTCGGAACAGTTGAGACATTTGGGAACGGCAGCGCTGATCGCTCTATCACTTGGGTTAATGAGGGACTTGACCCAGTTGCCAACAGGCCGCAAAGATTATCTGAGTCTATAATGAACGTGAGCAAATGACTGTTTAAAACACAGCTTATTTACATTTAGAGTGGATCTCCTTCATTCCATTATGGGGATGGACAAGCAATTGTGAATTGCTTGTTGATAGTTAAAAGTGACTTTTTTTGTTTTATCTGTTCATTCCTTGTTTTCATCTCAAGAAAAGCTAATAAAAAGGCGTTTTAAAACTGAATTGGAAAAAAATGAGGGCGAACTTGATACAATCTCTCTGACCGGGAATGTCGCGATTTCACTGTTGCCCATCACGTAATCTAAATAGCATCAGAAAACATTGCGCTGTCAAGAATGGAACTGCGATTGCCGTCGCAGATTGGGTGGGTTTGTCGCAATCCAGCCTTCACTCTTGCAAGGGGTCACACTTCCAAAGAGGACGCGTTATTGGGAGCAGAGGCGTAGCGGGAGACGGTGAGGGGGGAGTGAGACGAGGCCCGTGAGGGGGAGGGGGGGTGAAGAGCGGCTGGGAGGGGCCCGGCACGCCTCACTCCGTTACCTCATTGGACCCCCGTCTGTTTCCCTCCTCAGTTTCCGGTGTGGCGTTAGTTTTGCCGGCTCGGCAAACGGGGAGATGAGCTGCTGCTGCACCGCGGACCCGATGACAAGTTCTGTAGGGCTCCCTCCCGGTGGCACATCACGGCACCCTGTAGCTAGCGACAGGATGGGAACGGCCCAGGGGGTCTCAGTAGCGCCTGGCGCTGACACTTACGCGCGCGTGCGTGCACTGCTGATGACTGTGTCAGAGACCAATCTCCTTCCACTCCCCCTGTCCCTCTCCTCTCTCCTCCCTCTTCTGTAAATCATTACGACTGATGGTGCACTGGCGAGCAGGAGAGAAAGAGAGAGAGAGAGAAAGAGGAAGAAACTGGGAGGGGCAGTGAGAAGATGAATAGGAAGAAAGAGGGAGGGGCAGAGAGGGAAGAGGAATAGGAAGAAGGAAAACAGAGACTGATGGAGAAAGAGAGGGT
>JACXGJ010008378.1:0-27360 GCA_016801105.1 Esox niger | reverse complement strand
CTTCTCCCTCCTCGCTTTCTCTCTCGCTTTCTCTCTCGCTTTCTCTCTTCCTCAAACTGAGCGAGTGTCAGAGACCACAGCACCCTAGAATTTCCCCTTTTATCAACACACCATCTTAACAATTCATTCCCTTTCACTACTTCACTCAGTAGTTTTCACTTTGTAGATCTCAGTGTTCCATACCCTTTCTTTATATCAGTGTCTCTTTGTCCCCCCCATCCTGGTATTGTGAAATAGAGCAGAACAGAGAGAGAGAGAAAGCGAGAGACGCATCACTGCTTCTGATTTGCGGTAATAATGCACTTTGGGGAGATGGATACAGCCCTCATTAATACACTCTCTTTGACACAAACAAAGAGACAGCCTACATTCCCCTGGTGATATGACAGTTTACATATCAACTCATGCCTTTACAGAAGACATGATATGAAATGTATAGAATTGTTTTGGGATTAGCTAACCAGGTCAAGTTCAGCAGGTGTCTACAGTATATGACACACGCGTCATCATCCAGAAGATGTCGATTCAATTCTACAGCAACTTCAGATTACCCATAGAGGACAAACCTATTTATTTATTCATTTATTTTTTCAAAGAATGTGTAAATCTGTGAGGTTAAGCCTAGTCTAGAACAAAATGAAATCAAACTCAATGGAATTCTGCATTGACCTTGATTTTTTTTAGTTTAGTATTTTTGTCCTAGATTTGGCCTAATCTGTGTCTGCAAAGCTGGCCAATGTTTGAATAACCTTGCAACAAAGTTAAAATTGTCACACATGCAATTAACAAACATGTAATATAATGTAATGACCAACTCATCTACCAAATGGAAAAGGGACATTATTAAGAGTCAGTTGCCTACCAACAATTTGTCTGTAAAAATCTTTAAATTAGTAGTATCTTGGTAAATGTGTCAGGTTCACTGCTCTGCTCGACATTCCATTCCAATACTATGGCATTGGATTTAGAAACAGATAGAAAAAGTACAATCATTGACCCCGGATTAAATTTTTTCAGTTGAAGCTGCTGCATAAAAGGCCGTTTTTTGTGGGGGAGGATTCTCTGGAGACATGATGATGTTGGGTAATACCCAATTCCCTTACCCTTGCAAGATATCACAGGAAAATGGGTTGTATTTCGAAGGTGAATAGTTCAATAGTGAGATTGGGAAAGGTGTGTTGATATGTGGCCACCTGAAGAGTAAAATCTGTTACATAAAATGGATCAGTCACATTTGTTGAAGGGGTAGGTCTTAATAGAAGTATCTTTGTTTTTCGAGTGTGCAGTCTTCCTCCAATTAGGGAAAAGGTGTAAGATGGAGAGCACTGAAGGACACTCACTGCCTTTGCTTCCAAGCACTCTGGTCATTCTGGATCTGATTTGAGCATTGGACACACGCCTAGGTATAGATATTGAATATAGGTTGCTCTAGCTAAACCTGTCTTTGTCATCTCCTCATCTCCACCCTCTCCTCCCCCCGACTCCTCACCTCCTGCTCTCCTGGGCCCTACATTAAATGTGGTGTTCTTGTTCTCCCCAGGAGGTGCGTTCCAAGACGGTGTCTCTGTGGTCCTTGGTGAACAGCGAGGCGTCCTCCTACCAGAACCCCTTCTACACCCCGGAGTGCAGCCGGGTGCTATACCCCGTGGCCAGCATGAGACACCTGGAACTCTGGGTAACCTACTACATCCGCTGGAACCCTCGCATTAGACAACAGGTACGTCTTCCCCTCTAAGGAGGCTACGTAGCAGTGTCATGGCAACGACTTAAACATTCGTGACACAGTTGGAACAGACAGGTTCTGGTTAATATACAGTACTGGTATCTGAAGCTTCATTTCCAAGCCTATTTTAACAATGACAACATCTGGTGGTTAATGTTTCACGTTTATCTTCGACAACCGTAGTAAACTGTTGTAATATTTGTGTACTCCAGGTGAGCTAGCTAGCAAGCTGGTGTTTTTGTCTAGAATGTTGTATAGAACGCTACACTGGTAGACAAACACACCGGCCAATCGGAGTGACCTTTAACAGTCTGCCAACAAGTCGTCTCACGGGATTGGTCCTTTTGGCTGCAGTGTTGCCGTAACACCATGTAGGCCGGGCAGCATGGGGTCTTGAATGTTTGTCACAATCTGTGTGTCCGTGTGTCCGTATTTTACCAGGGGTCTCTAGTCCCAACATTCCTCTGTCCATTAACCACATGATTCACTGGAGCTGAAAGAAATCCTCTTTCTCTGTCAAAATCACACACACACGGTTTTTATTTATTACCCTATAGACGTCAATAATAAATATTCACTATGTTTTCAACACTCTGTGTGCGTGTGTATTTTGTGGTTGTAGGCTGATCTTTTTTACATTGCTGTCATCCATGCTAACATTTTCTCTCCCTCTGCTCGCCCTGCTCCCTTTCTCCCTCGCTTTCTTCCATGGCTCCCCGTCACTCTTGTCCCTATCCCTTTATCACTATCACTTTCCTCCTCCCCTGTCCCCCTCTCTGCTGCCACCTGGTGGTCTATGGATTTTGTTACTGTCCTGTTGTACATAATTCTACATTCCCCACTGCATCATATTTGATCCTAATCTATTCTGTTAAATTTTGTCATCTTCTACTATATCTATCTGTTTCCTACATTTTCCTATATTCTGTCCTATTCTACTGTATTCCACTGTCCTATTGTACTGTACTTCTCTGTCCTTTATTCTACAGCAGCAGAGTCCAGTAGAGCAGCGCTATATGGAGCTCCTGGCCCTGAGAGACGAGTACCTGAAGAAGCTTGAGGAACTACAGCTTACTGACTCTTCCCCCAACTCCTCCCACCTATCCAACAGCTCCACCCCAAACGCTGCATCACCCACGCAGCACATCACACACCTGCACACACCGTTCTGAGTAACACACATACAGATATATACAATATGTATGTTTATGTGCATTTATTCGGGTTAGAGTTCACACCAGTTCAGTAAATGAATCCGATGAGAATAACTGATATTCCAAATTTGTGAGTTTATTCCCAAACTGCATGTTTCAGAACTTTGGAAAGAAACAGCCATTCTTGCTGAATTGTGGAATTTCAATTCTCTTGCATTCACTTGCCGAATTGACATGGAATTTGACCCTGATACACACAGGAAGATGTTGGTTGCTTTGTACATAGCGTAACTAGAGTAATAATGGAGATTATAAATAACTTGGAAATATAATAATTATGACGTATGACCATAACAATAGCGTAACTATGGTGATTATGCAATATGTCACAGTACAGCCTTTTCAACGTTTTTATAGAATGTTTATTTCCCTTCCCCTCGCAAAAACTGAGAAGCCTTAATACAAAAGAAAAACTCAGTGTGTAGACAAACTTCTTGAAAGGGCCTATGAGAGTGGTTCAAACTTGTGGCTGCTTTCTAATTCTTTACCGTTCATCAAGAGAGTGAGAATGTCTGGAGAGACTTTCCATCATGTTTGAGATGTGTGAATGCATACTTGTGGGGAATGGTGGAGTACTGGAAGGCAGTCTTTGCTCCTTTTGGGCCTGTGGACCCCGGGTCCATGCCGAGGCCTGAAAAAATGGCACTGTTAAACTCCTTGCAAATGGACTGAAAAAAGGGAGACTGGAATGAAAATGTTACCATTTGACTGGTTTCCCTTTTCAGCTTTGAATGGTTTCCCTTGAATCGTTGTGTTGCCCCCTGCAGACCTAAATGTTTCGCCAGGACGTCTACAGGGACGTCCGGAGGTTGCGTCACGGTCCCTGGAACATCTCCTGTTCCCTGGGACTGTGCATATGTCCCCAAAACGAGTGAAGCCAGTCCAGCTGTTACCCTTGGATGAGAACTAGATTACGAACAGTTGACTCCGGAAAACCAATCCGGTTGAGTGAAAACCAAATCCGCTTCAGTTCCCATGACCCAGCTCTGAATGCCTGCATCATCCAGTCTATCGCATGCAGTAGTCACCGTTGCGAAAATCGCTGGTTCTATGTAATGCCAGCTTCCTAACAACCCAAAACCGTCCTGTTTCTCCGGGGTCGACTGTTCTCTACTCGATGACCAGTAGACCTCACTTCCCCTCTGTAGTGTACCGTATACGATCTGTGGAGCCACAGGACACTGTAAGAGGAGCTGTGAGTTTGATCGATTTACCCAGTCCTCTCTTCTGCCTGGTCAGCTCATACAATCTATCCAGCAACGGTTACTGACGGTCCCTAGTCCTCTGGTTCTGCCTCTTCAGATCTTTCCCTGTTTCTCTGTCCTTCCAGCAACCTCCAAAATCAAAAGCTTTGAATCCTTCACACTTGAAAACCGGTTGGACTTCTCTCTACATCAGTGTCAACGGTTTCCCCCATACCACTGCATCTCAATCCACAGAGGGGTTCTGATAGAAGTTTGATTAGTTTTCAGACTCCCACAACGCGTTCTCCGAACTAATCCTGACACAGTCTAAAGTTAAACTGGACAGGATGTATATTTTGACAAAAGTGACAACAAGAGGTGGGAGAAGAACTGTGTGATATTTTTTTAGAGCATGTTTAGAACATTTTCACGGGTGAACTATAGCTTTGGACAAAAACGACCATAGTTTTACATAACATTCGGGATATGATTGGTAGTAAATCATAATTAACTGTTTACCGGGCAGATCCAGTGTTCTGGAGACCGCTGGTCCGGTCCAGTTCTGTGCCTTTGACTGTCTGAGGTTCAATCCTCAGGTGGATGTTTTGTACCTGAACTATAAACTTGTCAGTGATACTTTGTGGGCGGTGTCTGTGGTGAGGGGAAAGGGACAGAAACCAGCCAATTGCCTGAAGTGTGGAAAAGTAAAAATCCTGTTAGGTTTTTGGGGGGTAGAAAGAACTGGATTGGTTATGATGGGGAAAGGAAGCTCTCACAATTGATTGGTTGGTGTGGGTCCGGGGTGGGGTACTCTTGTTTTTAAAGTCACCATACTGGATATGGAAAAAACAAGATTCAACTGCAACGTCTTGGATCCGGACAAACCATATTATAGGATGGTGGTGGGAAAACAATGAGAGCAGTTAATATTTGACTCTTTCAGAAGCTCCCTTTTTACTCCCTAATGCCGCCCCAGAATGCTTCACTTTGGGACACTTTGACCTCAGTGAGGAGAAAAGGTTAGAATGAAGATGAGTAAAAACAATAGTGACACCGCATTGGTTGTGTTTTTAGGGAAAGACAAAATCTATTTTGTTTATTTTTTACTTTGTACAAGTACAGTAACTATGATGTAATTACCTCAAACGAAACCTATTTTACTGTTTAAAAGTTCTATTGTTGTAAAATATAATTATTTTATTTAGTGTAAAATTTCACACATTTTATAAAAAGGAAAGTAATAAGACAAATGTTTTTTTTTAATGGTTGGTTGAATTGTTGGCTAATTATTTGTGGATTTGTTGTTACATTAAGTTTTCTTCAGTTTGTCTTATTTTACCTTACATCATACAAAGATGAATTACTGGGGCAGTTTTCTCACTTAATGTCTTTTAAGCATGAAAACATTACGTGAAAAGGCAGGCAACAGTTTAAGATTGTATGGCTTTATGGGCATTTGGGGATTTTGCTTTCCAACAATATATGGAAGAGAGGTTAGTAAATTGTTTTTGAATCACAGGAGACTTGATTCAATTGGTTCAGTTCCATTGATCATTTTCTTGTGATTGTAAGAATGGCTGTGATTCTATCAAACTCGCATTTTAGTGATTACAAAGTTGCTTGTTTTGTCAAATAAAATGCAAAAATAGTTTGGGGCACTTTAGAAGCCCACTATTACTACCAAATAGACTCCAGATATAGATGCTTCCATTTTCCACAATGAGTAGTTTGTAACAGAAACTGCCGTAAAGATCCCAATAGATAGCGAGTTTGAGTGAATACCACATCCTAAAGGTATTGAACCTTCTGTTGAGGTGAGCTTCCCAAATGTCATGATCTTGCCCTATATTGTGCACATCTTTGACTGAAAGTAGTGCAGTACATGGGCATTAGGGTGAAATTGGCGATTCAGACAAACTGTCACTAGGGATTTGTTCCATTTCTTCTACCTTAATGTAGGTAATATAGTATAAAGGGATTTTTTTGTCATTATAGCATACTTACTACTTTCTAGCCCACTGTTCCAGATTAATTTGTGCAGTCTGGACAAATTCATCTTGTCATGATTGAATTAGCCTGGATGCCAGTCTTCTTCAGGGGGTGGATTTGTACATCCAACTGCCTCCCCCTATGGACCGTTCAAGTCCACACTTTCTCACTGGTGTGTTTTTGCTCATCATGGAATGAACAGAGCACAGACTGTCACCCAGGCTAACATGCTTTTTGGCAAAACTTCACAAATTGCTGTGGGGTCCGGGCTATACTACTCCCTCGTGTAGAGCGTTTCACTGTTGGTTGTTTGACCGGCTCATGTTGTGTAAATAATGCTGATTAAATTAATTTAAAGATTTCTCACTTAAGACCTAACTTGGTTGATTATTTACTTCTTGGTTTTGTGTTCAAAATGTATTTTTTTGTTGTTATTTATTCAGGAGATGACATTGAAAGTTTTAAAGTCGTCTTATCTCGCCACTATAAAGGCAAACACAAGCCCAACTTTTTTTGACATCGGAATTGGACCCTAAACAAGTCTATACACATTAGTTACAGCGTTTTATTTGTCCCTGGGATCCTGGAATCAATCTCAAACTGTAGATGACAGTCTACCGTCTGGATACTCCGCCTACTTATTCAATTAGGGGCCTTTCAAGTGAGCAATACATCTTAGTTAATAGTACCACAGTATACGCTAGCTACGGTGCAGACACCTTTATGACCTAGCTTATTTATTCGACCGGCTTACAATGGAAATTCTTACACGCTTTACATCTTCCTGTCTGGGCTTCATTTACGGATGAAACTGTTAAATTGAATTAACCTGTAGTCAGACTACATGCAGGTGAGTGACGTCTCTTAAGGAAACATGAACGTGTAACAAAATATCAATAACATGGCTACTGTCAAGGTTAAGTAGTCGACAGATCACACCGGACCAATCTAATCGTGGCTGATGCTGAAGCTGGTTGATGAAATTGCGTGCTTCTACCTCCAGAAATGCATTTTGGGTAATTTTTCTGGTTGGCCTCCGGAGGATGTGTTCTAGGCGGTTCAGGGGCTGGAGTTCTACTTCCTTATAGTAAACACAGAAGCTTCCTATATCAGTTATCAGTATCAGACTCGGAAGCGACCAAACATCCGCATTCTCTGCATGCGGAGGCTGGGTAGCTAGTGCTTATTGTTATGGTGTCTTAAAAGCATTTTTTCCCCAAAACGTTGCCGGCGACCCAGATCTGTCGACTTCGGAGAGGAAACAGATTTGATCTATTATAACGGGAAGGAAAGGGGACTAAGTGGAAAGGAAAATGGAAAAGCAATCTGTTGGAGGAGTTGGCAGTGGAGATGGCTCTGGGCCGCCGGGAGTACCGAATCGAAACAACAAGCCCCGAGCGCTGGCCATCTCTCTATCGAGACAAGCGAGCGGGGACGCGGAGACGGACAGGTGAATTTAATTTATTTTCGATTATTATATCGTTATAAAATGTACAACTTGTGTTACAATAGGCCTACTAAGTACAATGTCACTTGTATCAATATTATACGTTTTTGCATTCAGTAGGGTCGCGCATTGAATGGCGAATTTCTGTTTCGGTACTAGGCACTTGCGATCAAGTAGGTATATTTTGAAAGAAACGTTTAGTTGTAATGTATAGCATTTTTTTCCTAATAGGCTGCAGTCTTTTATTAACAAAAAGATAGTTGATTAGTTGAGAGTTGGATTTTAAAAGATTGGCAATGTGCTACAACATCCATGCACTGCGCGGCGTACAAAACAGTACATTATTCTCTTGTAGGCTGTATCTCTTGTGTATTACGGTATTTTGCCAATGAGCGCTCCAGATGGACGTAGGGAATTTTGCCAAGTGAACACACCCCTGTTTTTAAGCGGTGGCTTTGCCCAGCAGGAATCAGCCTAACCGCGACCTATTTTGGCCCAGAATGTTGCAGACGTTGTCTTATTTACTGTGATAAAACCTTACTCGTTCGTGTGTGTTAAACGGAGTCTGGCCTGTAATCGTTCCAATATTATATCGCTGATTTAAAAAGGCCTCTCTGTCACATATCATCACCCCCGCAACCCCCCCCACCCCCTTTTTCCCTCCATCTGTTCCCTTTTTGAATATCCCTCTGGATGTCTGTCCTAACCCGTCCTCCGTTCCTCCCCCAGTCCGACCGGTTCTCATGTAGAGTGGTGTAAGCAACTGATAGCAGCCACCATCTCCAGCCAGATGTTATCCGTAACCCCGGACGCGGCATCCAGAGACTGCAAGGTACAGTAGGTCATACAGCAGACACATAATAACAGGTCTACACTTGTGTTAATTTTGGCAGCTATTTTAGTCACTGTGTTTTTGTATGTGTACTTGAAATGTGTACTACAGACCTCTGTAGTTCGACAAGGCTGTGCGAATGTACACACGTGGAAGCTAGACTAAATAATAATAATTTAAATTATACAATAACAGAAAATTGAGAAAATGACCCTTTCATACATGTTTGTCACATCAAACATTAATTTCCTCTTTATTAAATAGTGGCTGTTTAGGCACCTTTAACTTCCAAAAAGTGCAGTTTCAGATCCTTGTCCAACTGCTGTAGGGCTGATGACAACACAAAGACACACTCAAAGTTGTGTTTTCTGACTGACAGGTTGGGAGAAGGACAGATCTGAGGGTGAGGTTCACTTTCGCAGGGACATTCTGTCTGTCTGTGTGTGGGTGGGTGTGTGGTGTGTGCTTCCGCGCTTTGTATTCTTAGCGCTTCAATATATTTTAACAAGGCTATCATGAAAATAAGTACAATATATAGAAAGTTATAAATTATATGAACATTTAAGAAATACATATTCTGTTTTTGTAATTGTGCAACTTACAATATCTGGATATAAACGTAGTAACTAAGGTATTTGGATTCATCAACATAACTGGAACAGAGATTAAATAATTACAATAAAACTATAGGTCTTTTTAAAGCAAATCGGTCAATACAGATTATTACATTTTTGCCTATAAACATCCGATACCGATTTCTGGCTGCTAATCGGTGCATTCCATGGTATTGGGTCTTCTTTGGCAAGCCTTAGTCACTCTTCTGTCTGTGCAGCCTGCTCAGTCACAGTCCCTCCTATCTCTGTGCAGCCTGCTCAGTCACAGTCCCTCCTATCTCTGTGCAGCCTGCTCAGTCACAGTACCTCCTATCTCTGTGCAGCCCGCTCAGTCACAGTCCCTCTCATCTCTGTGCTTAGCTCAGTCAAAAGCGTTGTATTCTGCTGGTGTGTTAGCTATATGTTGCTTTTGATTTTATTCATGGATTGCAAGTTTTGTCAATACTGTTTAGGGGCTGATGTCCAATCTTCACATTCTCCTCAATGCATCTTCAATGGAAGCTGATGAAGCATTTGTCTAAAGTGCACTGCTACAGATTGAAAACATGATACCGTCTATGAAGAAGGCAAATAATTTATAGCTAAGCAACTCATTTAAAAACAGCTGGGACAGAGACACCAAAAGATAGAAACATTTGTGTAATGCTAACAAACTAAACCTGGTGGAATATCACATAAATAAATAGCTCAATTGCCAATGGGTCAGTAACATGATTGGGTATTAACAGATCATTCCAGAGAGGATGGGTCGGTTAGATTTAAGGATGGGGAGGGGTTCACCACCCTGCTCAGGCACAAAGTGCCACAATTCAAGAATAAAGTATCATAACAGAAAATTGCTAAGATTTTGGGGATCTCATTATCTACGGTACATAATATAATTAAAGGATTCAGCGAATGCAAAGAAATCTCTGTAAGCAAGGGACAAGGCCAAATAAAAATATTGGATGACCATGATCTTTGTCCCTCAGATGGCACTGCATGTAAACGGACATGATTCCGTAGTAGACATTACTGCATGGACTCAGGAACACTTAAGAAAACCATTGTCTTTGAACACAGTACATCGCTGCATCCACAAATGCAAGTAAAACCTGTCATTGAAAACATTTGGTGCATTAATACGACAAAATAAAACAAAGGAGACCCTGAACTGTTGAGCAGCTGCAATCCTATATCAAGCAAGAATGGTAAAATATTTCTCTTTCAAAACTACAGCTATTGGTCTCCCCAGTTCCCAAACACTTAATGTTGTTAAAAGAAGAGGTGATGCAACACAGTGGTGAACACGCCCCTGTCCCAACTCTTGTAAAACATGTTGCCAGCATCAAAATGGGAATGTATTTTTCCAAAAAGAATGAAACTTCTCAGTATCAACATTTTATATGTTGTCTTTGTACTGTTTTCAATACAATATAGGGATGAATACATCATTGCATTCTGTTTTTATTTGCATTGAAGTGACTGGGAGGTGCAATCCATGAATAATTTTTGTACTTCGTTCAATGTCTGCATCTTTGACAATGTTTATGGAGTTGGTGTGCGTGCGTGCGTGCGTGCGTGCGTGTGTGCGTGTGTGTGTGTGTGTGCGTGTGTGCGTGTGTGTGTATTAACCCATTTCGTGTGTGGTTTTGTTGTGTTATCCACAGGTGTCCAAGAGGCCAGATCTCAGGGTAAGATTGGAGTGGACTGATTCCAACAATAGGTTTATAATCACTTTGCCTCCCACTGCTGGCTTGCATCTGAAGAAAAGCAGGGTTGGACCCTGGATGGGATAATCTTACTCGCTCTGGTCTAAAGATTAAATCCCAATGTAATTTGTAGGAGTTTTCATGCAGTTTTTGCGCTGTATCTTTCACTTCCATTGCTCAAGGGAGTATGGTCTACAGTTCTCAAGGTCATACAGTTCTCCAACATTTTCCAATGTTGTACTGCTTCCCCATGTTGGACTTATTTCACCGGTTCTAATTTCTCCACAGAGCTCAACCTACTAAACACGCGCATCCTGTTTCTGTGACCTTTCAGGCCTCAAAGACCCTTTCATCAAATCTTCAGCCTTCTTTCTTTCTCTCTTGTTCTCTGTCCTCCGCACACAAGATAACTTGCCCACTGTAACGGAATTTACTCTTCTTTCATTGTTCTCCCTCTGTCCTGTCACTGCCCTCCGCTCAATTTCAACTCTGGCCTTGCGCTTCCAGGGTCAGGACTCCATGGACGAGGTACATAGTTACCAATGCGACAGTGACTCTGAGCTTCCCCCCCATGCTTTGGCAAGTCTCTCGTTTTCCTTCTAACCTACTCCTGCTGCCTGCTCATCTGTTGTTTCATCAAGCTTTTCCCCCGCCCCCCCCTTCATCCTCCCTCTCCCTCCTGCCTCACCCTCTCTCATACGCTTTATCCCGGTCTAGCTATGTCACATTGACAGGGAGACATTGTTCTGCTTAGAACCAAAGGTTCTAGATCTCAGGGATGATTCTGACTGTTCCGTGATATGGTTCTATGGTTAAGGCTCTGCGAGAGGGAACCAAGCATGTCCAGACGGATGAGGTTCCACTGGTACCGGGAGAGACGGTCAAAGCTGTGGGTGAGTATGTCATTATCTTTCATGTGATAATGTAAGTACCCCCCTCCCCGGAAAGTTGGGTTAAGACTAAAACGATTGAAACAATGTGCTCTGGACAGAAGAAGCAAAGGTGGCACCAATGCCAAACACCATATTTGGGGACATCAAAACAATGCCTTTGAACAGAAGTACCTCATACTGACCATAAAGCATGGAGGCAGTGGCATTGTGACTTGGGGCTGCCTCAGGAACTGTCCCACTTGAATTTGATATAGTACCAGAGAAATAATAATGAGAACATGAGGGTGTGTTGATCTTTCAAAAGGACAGTACTCCAAAACACACCGGTGTCCTTTTGCACTATAAAAATGCATTTCTGTTTAAGTAATAGATTATTGCAATGTCCTCACTGTGTGTGGAGCGAGGGGTTAGAGAATTAAATCTCCAGCTCTCCCCGATTCAACCAAGTATGAAAAGACTTGTGGTTGTCATTATTTCGACAGGCATTTTCTTATTTGTTACCCTCTGTGAAGAGCGACTTCCCTTACTGTCCCATTACTAAGCAATGATTGTTTATTTGTTTGTCCTGCTCAGCCAAGGATGTGATGTACATCTGTCCCTTTACTGGCCTGGTGACTGGAACCCTCACATGCACAGACTATAAACTGTACTTTATCAGCCTGGAGAGGGTAAGCACACACACACACACACACACACACACACACACACACACACACACACACCTGGACAGAGTAAGAAAACATACACACACGTGGATAGAGTATGAACACACACGGAAGTCACAGGCCTGAGCCTTGTTTGTTCTGCAAGCTCTTTATTTAAAATGTTTATATGTAAACTTCCCTGTCCTGTTTGCCTCTCATTCTTCCCCAAGGACTCTCCATTTATCCTGGATGTGAACCTGGGAGCAATCAGTCGTCTGGAGACCATCAGTGTCCAAAGTCATGGAGAGAACACGCAGGGATTGGAGATTGTCTGTAAGGTGAGAACCTTTAAATATGGTTACACACAAGCAGTCAATCACGTTCAATGTTTAGGCATGAATATGTAAATGAGAATTGTCTGGTGCCTAACTGCAAATGTACTTCTGTACAAACGGTACTAGTGTTTGTTGGATGATCAAGTGTCATATTTAGTTTCAATTTAGATTTAATTAGAAGTGCTTTTACTTTGTCACTAAATGCCTACACAGATATGAAAGCTGTCTGCCTACTCCTCTCTTTCTCAGGACATGCGTAGCCCTAGATTTGCATACAAGACTGAGGATGCCAGCCAACCCAAGATAGTAGAGGTTCTAACCAAACACACCTTCCCCCTATCAAACGACCTGGTAAGACCTTATCAACTAGTGCAGAATTGGACTTCAGTGTCCATGTGTTCTGATAGGGTGCATGCATTTGTCACTCACAATGGTTCGTAAATCCTTGCATGGTGATCTGTGACATGCTCTCCCGGGCCAATCCCCTTGCAGCCCCTGTTTGCCTTCCTGTATAAGGAGGAGTTTCCTGTGGATGGTTGGAAGGTCTACGATCCCATGGCAGAGTACAAGAGACAGGTAATCCCAACTGGCATTACCTAAGAAATGAGTGAAGATAAAAAATTATATTCAGATATTTTTTTTAACATCGGAATGCCCGGAACTTAATAAATTAGGAAAAACTCTTGTGTTTTACTGTGCTTTGAGTCTTGAAGTCCTGTTTGTGAGGCTAAGTTAACATGAACTCTTGTTCGCTGTGTTTGTCATACTTCTCTCTCATGCCTCGTCAGGGTCTTCCCAACGAGAGCTGGACCATCAGTAAGATGAACGGGATGTATGAGGTGTGTGACACCTATCCAGCGCTGCTCGTAATCCCCACCAGCATCAAGGAGGACGAACTGAAGCGAGTGGTGGCCTTTAGGGCCAGACATCGAATACCGGTAAGCAATGCCCACTTGTGTGTGCATGTGGACTTATTTCCCTGTGTTCTCAAAATCAGTGTTCACCCAAAATGACCTGACATTACATGAAACATGGAGAATAGTCAGGACTTTGTCCAGTCCCCTTTTTGCATTTTGTTGTATGCTTATGGGTTAGGTTTAGGCAATATCGGTCATGTTATCAAAGTTAAGGTTATGGTTAGGTGAGGTTTAGAAATATATATATATTTTTTTAATGAAAGTGTCCTCAACATTAATGATAAAATGGTATAGAAACCCCTTCACTTCTTACACATTCTGTTGTTACAGCCTTGTTCAGAAATGGAAAAAAAATACTCATCAGTCTACACATTGTAAACCATAATGACAGGTATTTAGATTTCAAAATATATATATTTAAAACATGAATTCACATTTACATAGGTATTCATACCCTTTGCTGTGACACATAAAATGTAACTCTGATTGCTTCCGCTTTCCATTGAGCTTCCTTGATGTTTCCACAACTTCATTGCTGTCCACCTTGGGTAAATTAAATTGATACAACATGATTTGGAAAGACACGCAGTTGTCTGTGAGGTCCCACAGTTTACAGTGCATGTCCGAACAAAAACAAACCAGGAGGTGGTAGGAATTGTCTGTAGGGCTCTGAAAATTGATTTGGTCCAGCCAAAGATCTGTGGAATGGTAACAAAAAATATCTGCCACATCGAAGATCCAAGAACACAGTGGCTTCCATACTTAAATGGAAGAATGGGGAGAAGGGCCTCTTTACGGAGTTCTCCTCGAACCTGAATGTGGAGTGTCACATCTAGAGGAAACCAGGCACTGCTCACCACCTGGCCAATACCATCCTTATGGTGAAGCAAGGTGATGGAAGCATAATGCTATAAGGATGAGTTTCAATGGCAGGGGCTGTGTTTGGAGCAAGCTACAGACAGTTCCTTGAAGATATCCTGCTTCAGATGGCTCAGGACCTAAGATGGGGGCAAATGTTCACCTTCCATCAGGAATGCGAGACTAAGCCCATAGCTAAGACAAGGCGGGGAGTGTCTTCGGGACAAGTCTAGGAATGTCCTCGGGTGACCCAGCCATCTCTGGAGAGACCTGAAAATGGCTTTGCCGTTCACTTTCCCATCCAACCTGACAAATCTTTAGAGGATCTGCAAAGGGAGAAACTCTTCAAATACAGGCATCATACTGTAATAGCAATTTCAACAAATAGAAAACTTTTGAGAAGTCTGTACAGAGACAATTTTCTCTTGGCACAATTAAGTTTTATTTAGTTGCAAGGAGAGAGAATACACAGACATGAGGTTACAGTGGACTTAAGGTAACGCAGGACAGTCATCAATATTTAGAGAGTAAAGGGGTGTGGTAAGATCCTGCCCAGCTGTCCTTTGTTCTATCCCTTCATTGGTTTCACCCAAAAGGGCAGGCTGTCCCCCACCTTACCCAAGGGGACTAAGGACCCCTTAGGAAACCTTTTCAACTCAGAAGGGCCACATGCCCTCTGGACAAAGAACAGATACACTGATGGTTTGGGTAGAGTAACAGACAGATTGAAGGAGGACCCTGTGATCCACTGATATCATTCAGACGTGGGTTACAAAGACCGGATCCCCTATTCAACCTTTACAACACAGTCCACACCTCTGGAATTCTTCTTGTCTAAACACAGACTCTGTACTATTCCATGAACTCAATACTTGACAGGAAATATACAATATACCAGTAATTCCGTTGCATTAATTTTACTGTGGTGCCCCGCCATGGCAAAATCTTTCCCGCCACGTCAGGAAAGAAAATCAATAATTCAAATGTTTTTTGGGACAAATACAATGTTGGCATGCGATTAAAGGAACACAGATCCCACTTCCATAGTAATCCGAGCCATCGAAACCTTCTATGCTGAAGAGCTGTACGAGAAGAATAGACATCCTCACAGCGTTTGAAAAGACAATTTCTACCTGGGAGCACCATGCGTGAAAATACTCTTGCTCTCCCGGTGCGTAAAACATTATAGAGTGTACGTCTCTGTAGAAGGAAGGTGATCACCATAGGAACACATGTTGAAGGTACCATCCGTTTGTTTGCTTGACTATTTTCAGTTAAAACAAATTATTCTTAACTTGTTTAGATGTAGTGATCAATATTGCTGCCACAATTGTATCCCAAGTTGTAATGAGAAACAATGACGTAAGGCAAAGCAGGCTTTGCTAGCTAACAGAACTATTTTACCATGATAGTTGTTCATCCAACATGAATTGCAATGTACATTAACCCGTTTTTGATGTGATTTTTCTTAACCGAGGTCAAATCTGTTTTATATTTGAGATTCAACAGACATTCACATTCATTCTTCCATGCAGGCTCCCTTCCACATTTAGGGACCCTGTTAAAAGTGTAAACTAGCCAATTGACGAAATGTCAGCAGCATCAACATCAATCCACATGCTAAATATCATACCACATTTCATATTGTCCAAAAGATATTCCATTGATTATCACTAATCAATGGAATCACATTTAATTCTGTATTTCTTCAATATCTTTTTCAATAATTATCATAGGAACTTCTAACTTGATGTATATCATTCTAAAAATAGGTGGCCTACTTGTTCAACCTTTAAATAGTTGAAAATAATAATTATGGATTTATTAATAATCAATAAATCAATGGACATAGGTCAGCTACGTTTAGAATAATGTACATTCGGTTTGAAGTTCTTATGACAAATATTAAAAAACGTTATTGAAGGAAAACCGATTTAAACGTATTTCTATTGATTATTAATAAATATGTTTTTAGGCCATCTATGTTTAGAATAATATAAATCAGGCTTGAAGTTCCTTTCACAATGATTGAAAATAAATAAAATACCAAATTAAACATATTTCCACTGATTTATTGATCATTAATAAATAGTTTTTCACCAAAACAAATCTTTAACAAGCAGGCCAGCTGTTTATAGAATAATATACATCAAGTTTGAAGTTCCTGTGAAAATTCCTGCTTCAGCAAAATACTGAGTAAAGGGTCTGAATACTTGTACGTAAGATTCAATTTTCTTCAATAAAATAAGTGTGTGAGAGATTGTTTAACCTCCAGATGCTATTTTTGTGTTAAATAAGAAAGTCAAGAATGCCAAGCATTTTGTTTGTAATCCTGAAACTTTGAAGTTTCCTCAAACGTCAACATGAAACTCATGTGGCTAAATCAGTGCTCCCTTTGGCATTCCAACTGGCATTCTTCTTGGCATTAAATTGATCCCATTCATTTCCCACATCTTTTACATTAGCAGTTGTCACAAAGCACAGATACGCAGCCTAAAACCCCACAGAACAATATGATGTAGCTTGGAAACTCTCCCTAGAAAGATTGGAACCTAGGAAGGAACCTAGAGAGAAGCTTTGTTGTGGGGGCTAGTTCTCTTCTGGCAGTGCCATTGTTTAGATTGTTAGAGTAAATGATCCTTTTTAAAGGGTGCATTCTTTGCCAACTTATTTTCATGTTCGATGACCTGCGGGTCAGTAAATACAGATGGGCAATGTCCACAGTCTTTAGACAGAATCCAGATCAGGTGGACAAGGACAGGGACGACCAGGTGGGCGGTGACAGCCGGGGAATTCAGACAAAATCAGGCTAGGCTAGTCCTGAGGTGTGGTCCTCAGGCTCATGTCCTCCTAAGACTTGACAGGAAACCAGACATAAAATGATAAAGTACGCCAGGCAGAGACATCAATAGTCACCACTCAGACAATGGCAGTATTGATAATGGGGACTGTGACATGAGGTTTCAGTGGCCCATCAGAAGATAACCCTAGATAGGTCGAAGCATGTAGGAAATAGATCCACCCACTTCCTCAAGCTTTGTCATGGATTGTCTTGGTAATGAATCAACTCCTGAGAGCAAGGCCAGGAAGCTGCTATTGTGTGTTGAGTTTTGTTTACGATGATGAAGTGACTGAATGCAGCTGGTGTTTCTGGTCCATCTGCCCTAAATAATCTCTCTGTTTTTTTCATAAGATTGCTTTGATAGTATTCTGAATCCCTGGGGGTAAGGTGAGGTAAGAGGAACCCCATTTTGGTTCCTCTTACCTTGGAGTGCTAAAATTCATTTTGATTAACCTCTCGCTCTTTCCTCTCTGTTTCCTGTTCTGCAGGTCTTGTCATGGATCCATCCAGAGAGCCAAGCCACCATAATCCGTAGCAGTCAGCCTTTAGTGGGTCCATCAGACCGGCGCTGCAAAGAGGACGAGCGATACCTACAGACCATTATGGACGCAAACGCTCAGTCGCACAAGCTTGCTGTCTTTGATGCCCGACAGAGCAGCGTGGCTGACACAAACAAGGTGAAGCGGCAGTTTGCTGTCACTGCTCGTAACAAACTTCTTATGAAGCCTACTACTGTGATCGGCAGTCATGTCACCGGTCTGACAAACTTGAGGTCTGTGACATGTGACACCCGACCCAGCATCTGGAGAGCGACGTAGGCTTTCGTGTCTAAGCCGAGTTCCATTTTCAGCTATGCACTCTTCTTATGCCACAGCTAGAAGTTTTACATTGGTTAGTGGGTGGTAAAGGTCTAGTCTGAAAGTCCTTGTACTGCGTCTGATATACTTCATCACCTGTGTGATGGTTATTTACTACGGTTTTCATCTCTCCACTTTTCAATTTCCCTACGCCTTTTTTGTTTCTCATTTCCATCTTCCGTTTCTCCTCGCTCTAATTTAAATTCTGGCAGTTTGCTTTTCATCACTTTGGGTGTTTTTGAATACTAAGTTCTGCTTTTTCTTCTACTCCTCCATCCCACTCTCCAAGGCTAAGGATGGCGGTTACGAGAGTGAGAGCTTCTATCCCAATGTTGAGCTAAACTTTCTGGAGATACCAAACATCCATGTGATGAGGGAGTCCCTGAGGAAACTGAAGGAGGTGGTCTACCCCACTATAAATGAGGCTCACTGGCACGCCATGGTTGACCAGACACACTGGCTGGAGTACATTCGGGTAAAGATGTTCTCTCACTTCCTTTCGTTACCGTCTTGTTTTGTGAGAACAGTATCTTATTCAAAACCAGTTAGTGTTTTTGATATTCCATAAAAATCATTAACATACTATTGTTCCTAACCCTAAACATCTAACTCTAACCCCCGTAATCATAAAATATCCTTTTTCCTGCTGAGAGAAAATGTACCGGCAAATGTTCTCACAAGTATAGTTTCATGAGGGTAGACACCGCTGGACCACTGTAGAACAAACACATCTTTCCCTCTCATGTCCTTGGCTCTAGCGCTGTGTGACAGACGCCGCGCATAACGTCGACAAGCAACAAGCTAGTTGAGCCACTCCCGTTTGTAACACACACAATCGCTGACGCACGAGCTGAATCTCCCCTCCCTCATCAGGTCCTGCTGGCGGGCGCGGTTCGTATAGCCGACAAGCTGGAGTCCGGTAAGACATCGGTGGTGGTCCACTGTAGCGACGGGTGGGACCGGACGGCCCAGCTCACCTCTCTGGCCATGTTGATGCTGGATGGACACTACCGCACATTAAGAGGGTTCCAGGTGGGTGAAAGGGTACCATAGGGAGGGTGTTTGGTGATGTTTTGCCCCCGCCCCTATTTGTCTTCTAAACTTAAGAGTGTGTTTTCCAAGGTGCTGCTGGAGAAGGAGTGGATCAGCTTCGGACACAAGTTTGCCGCGGTGAGGGGAGCATTTGTGTCCGCGAGGTTCCTCGTGTGCTTTGATAAAAGGCGTGAGGGTCATTTTATCTGTGTTTTAATAACCTGTGCGTATTTCTCAGCGCGTCGGCCATGGTGATGACAATCACGCCAATTCTGAGCGATCGCCTCTCTTCGTCCAGTTTATTGACTGTGTGTGGCAGATGACCCGACAGGTGTGTTTCAGCTATCTGTCACACACACGTACAGAATACGTGCATGTATACACACACTTCTCCTTTACACACTTGAATCACTGATCTTTGCCTTTCGGTTTTGCAAGTTTCCCGCAGCGTTCGAGTTCAACGAACTGTTCCTGATCACCATCTTGGACCATCTCTACAGCTGTCTCTTTGGTACATTCCTCTACAACAGCGAACAGGAGAGAATCGCCATGGTACGTACCATTTCTATGCTTCTGTGGGTGGGGTGGAGAAATTACAGTATTGTGCTGTAAAGCTACGCGTGATATGTTGACAGGTAGGCATTAATGTCCATCCTGCTCCTGTACCTGCTTACTTTCCGTGCTTTTTGTTCTTCCCTTCATCTGTTTTCCTGCTTTCCTCCTCTTCTCCCACAGGCAGTGCAGACGAAGACGGTGTCTCTTTGGTCCTACATCAACAGTCAACCGGACGACTTCACCAACCCCTTTTATGTTGACTATGAGCACCACGTCCTGTATCCCCTGGCTAGCATCAGACACCTGGAGTTGTGGACTAGCTACTACGTGCGATGGAACCCTCGTATGAGGCCTCAGGTAGAAATGTATGGTGGCAGTAGCAAAAGAGAAGGAAGAGCCATACAGTTGTGTGCTTTTTTCTGACTGGCTTGTCTTTGCATGTCGTTCTGCTTCCGTCTCTCTCCCCGGTCAGATGCCAGTGCACCAGAACCTGAAGGAGTTGTTGTTCCTCAGAGCAGAGTTGGAGAGGAAGGTCGAGGAGTTACAGAGAGAAGCGGCTTCATCGCGCGGCTCTCTCTCCTCTTCCTCAGAACACACGTCGTCACCCTCCTACAGCGGGGGCACACCCCTACACACCACAGTCTGATTACACACAGCTTCTCATCTGTCTGATATACCCCCCCCCCCCCACATACCTGATCAAGGTACCGATACTGACACGCAACCACTCATTGGTTTGTCTTCATATACCTGCTCGAGTTCCTACTGTATTACATTTCACTTAAACACAAACTGGAAGGAGAACATGAAAAAGCAAGGGCACATTTGTATAGTGTCCAAATATTAACGATTTGTTTTGAAATAAGACAAACATATCAGGTAATGACATTGTGGGAAGTAACATTGAGTGAAAAAAAAACAGTATTGTGAATGTTTGTTTCAAAAATTTTAATATGTAAATATGACAATATTTAACTAATATATTTCTATCTACCAAAAGTATTATAGGCTTCACTCTTGTCAACAGACACCAGCTTTAGAAATATAGTATTTAGAATGGGATTTGTGGTTCAGAAATATGATTATCTGCACTATTTAACATGCATTCCTCCAAATGTTTCAGCTACATTCCAGTTAGTGTGTGTCAAGGTCATCTCCTTTATTTGCTACTTGACCTGATCCAGCTTGGCCATAACTGGTGGTCCAACATACTGTTCCTTCTTCTCCGCCTCTATAATGTGCCCTGACTAGAGGTTTACCATTGCGTGCCATGTTCCTACAAACATGTTCCCCTGAACGTTTCTGTGCACTTTTTTTTAAACAAAGAATATATACCTGAATTTGTATTTAATTTCAATACATTTGATACTTTGGTCTGTTTCTAGTGCTGTTTGTGGTATTACTTTGTTCACTTGTGCTATTACCAAATCCACATACTTTCTTATCTACCAAGTGAATTTCAATGTTTGGTTGTAGGCAACACTTAATACTGAGATGCTCTACTTGTCGTCAGTGTTCAATGTGTCTGAGCTCATTGGGCCCCTCTTCTGGCTTCAAAGACACACAACAGCAACGTCCCACTACCCTGAAAGTAATATTTGACACATGATTTATTCCCACCTTTGTGTTTTACATGGTTCTTACAATAATGGTCTTTATAGTAGAATCCTGTCAACTGGTAGTTATAACAATTTCCTGTGTCTTGTGCTAGTTTTTAGCGTTTCCTGTGATAAGCAAGTATACATGTTCTCACTGTGCTGCATCTACATTGGTTGGATCTGTGTAACTGAGGAAATATTCTAAAAACAAAAAATATCAAACAAGTGTCCAATAGTTTTATAATGCTGTGGCCCATATGTGGAGGCTCAAACTAAATGCAAAACCATGTACGAAATAGGCTCTCTTTAATGTCTGTTTGTCACCACACCAGGCTGTTTTCCAGCACGGAAAGAAGCAATGGCAAACACCCCAAAAACATTGACACATTCCACAGATAAAAATGAAAGCAAACAAACTCGCCAGTCAAGGTTGTTTTTTTCCAATGATTTTATTGGGTTTGATTGACTGATCGTATTAATATTGAAGCCAATAATGTATTGCCAGTGAGATGGGCAGCAGAGAGATATAGAAGTATAGAACTGCAGAAGTATCATTTTTGAAAGACTAATTTCCGTTAGTAGTGAAGATTGTCTGACATTCAGAAGCCCATTGTTAGTAAACCGCAGGCCTTTGTGTGTACATATGTACATCAAACTCCTACGCATAAACTGTGTGTGTAATTCAGTTGACAGGCACCAGTGAATCAAACGTGGGTTCTGTGCAGAGAAGGCCGTATGCGTTAGTAGGCTGTGAATCTTAAGTGAATTCTAGTGGAACACATGGTTTTCATTGTTATGTCATAAGAGCCCTGTGTCCTAACAGACGGTCAGTTGAGTTCTAGTGACCGCTAGTGCAACCAATGGAATAACGGCACTCTAGAACGACGAAAAGGAGGAGACGAGCATGTCATTATGATACACAAGCGGAGGCCTACCAGCAAGCACAGAAGCGAAGTGTAGGCAATATTTGGTAATAAGGAGTAGCCTGCACTACTTTTAAACAGATACCTGTGAATGAACCAATGCTTGTGTAGTTTTTTGTTTCTATTATGACATCCCGATCCAATCCTTCCTTTTGCCGTCCCAGATTTCCGTGACAGGGCATACATTTCCTCAAATTCAACCGCCAGCCAACAGCAGGTCAAAACACCAGCGTCCTGCCATGCCTACCGAAGCTCCAGATACCCTCACGCTTGGCTGTTTTCTTGTCATGACAACTGCTAGGAGGCAACAGAAGTATACAGGCTCCCGCGATTCCTCAACGCTTCCAAAGACTACAACCATTATCCCCCCAAAAGCACGTAGTAATTACGTTTAGTCCAGTTATGCCCATACCGTTTAACATATAGTAGAAGAGCACTCAAAAGGCGATCCAACTGCTGATGCATGTATCCTTTAATTCCCAGGTACCGTAAACCCTAGACACCATGGGCAGCCCCCGAAGCCTTTGGGCTGCAGACTAACACGAAGCAAATCCTTGTTCACAGACTTGTACACAACTCTAAACACGCACGTTTCCATTTGTTGTTGAAGAATGTTCTGTTATCTAATATCCATATCAGGCAAATGATTCATACTGCAATCCAAGAGTTACCAAACAACCCTTCCACAAAGGACATGAACGTATAAGCACAACAAGAATCCATACAAGATAGCACCATGGAATTACCACCTTTTGCATTTCTCATTCACACAACTCTGCATACCTAATACCAAATCCTTTCATATCTATCATGCCTATGACACATTTATAAACCGGGATGAGGAGATCTTGGAGTCCAAACAGTCTCAATCTGTGCACTGTAAATAATTTCTTAAAGGATGTGTATTCTAGATACAATGAATTGTTATAAGGCAATCTGCCGCAATAGGATTGTGAGTTAACACAACAACATTTTTACACACGCTCTTGAGTTTGTACAATATGTTTTCTTAAACAAGCTCACAATATTATTGCTGGTTTGCCATACAGTTTTATGCAGAAGTTGTTTGTAATCTAAAAGTGACATTTCTGTGTTTGTTTGTGGCTGTGATGATTTTGCGTGTCCACAACACTTCAACATTCAATTGGCCTAGAATCAGAACAGTCATTGTTAATTTTGGGTCCTTCCCGAAATAACCTCACTTGCCATTGATAAAAAAGAGGGCGTCTATCTTTACTCATTTTAGTGACATTAAAGGTAATGAAACAAAACGAAGCACAACACCAAGATCCAATTTCATCTAATGCATTTGTGCTACATCTTTGGTGTGTTTTCATTTTTTGCTACATGACAAAAGCGCAGCGAGAGATGCTATCACAGTCAGAGAGAGTACATTCGGTAAACATTCGTTGTAGATTTTTTTGTGTAAGCACAGCGCTAAGTCTCCAAAGGGTTTTAGCCATAGAAGTACAAGTTGCAGAAAGGACACATACACTAAAACCACTGGAATTGGTTGGTAGTTCTCAAATGTAATCAATAGTTCCCACACTATTGTGTACTTCATTGAGAAAAGCATAGAATTAGAATCCAATTTCTATCCATTGTATGTTCCGTTCTATCTATTCTAGATCTATGTGGTTAGTAGGCTACTGCAGAACCCAGCGGGAAGTGAGCAGGTTATAAGGCATAGACAGAAGCGTCATACGTGCTGCATAAGTACCATAGGATAGAACAATTGGCAATGTACCCTGGAATATGTGAGAGGAGAGAAAATTGTTAACTGTTGTTTTCTTAGTTAGACTTTTTAAAATACTGACAGATCTGTGGTCATCAGTGTTCAGTTCCAGAATGCTACAGTCCAGAATGAAGACATTGATTAAAATGAATTTCTTACAAAGGATGGAATATTGGGAATGTCATTGTTAAAAAAATGTCAAGTTTTCAACGTACATCGTTACCTTGCAGTAATGAGAGGTACGATAATATGACAGATCCCAGTGTGGTTGTTTATGAGCAGAGAAAGACCACAGGTAGTGCTGGACCATCACAGAAGGAGTGGTTCTTGAGCTGTGTTTCCAAGGCAACAAGGGAGCCCAAAGGAAAAAGGTGCAGCATATCGTAGGAGTACAACATCCTAAATCACACTATTACCAATATTCTTGTGCACAACAAATTAAATAAGATGCTCAGGCATTTTATTTTGCCCTAAAATGTTTGGATATCTGGCATTAAAGTCACTTGGAAACATTCTTCTATATCAACCCCCAAAAACGTTCAATAAGTTGTGCTAAGAAGTCAAGACAAAACCAACTCTAGTTAATGCTACTGTAGAAAGAGTGGTGGCGCAAAGACAAATACAAATGCGCAAAAAACACAGAACGATTGTATAGCTCATCGGGATATAAGGTTATATCAAGGAACACGCTCACACAACAAGGAAGAGTAAAAATAGTTCGCTTAAATCGCAATTTACAAGCTTTGCTTTCCCTTTACTACTTCTTACAAGGGATGCGGCCAATTCCATTTCAATTCATTCAACTGAAAGGCGTGATTTGAAACAATGCTTAGTTATAGGAATACGGCATTGTTTTTCAACAATGGATTTTCCAAAGGAATTTAAGAACCTTTTCAATTCTTTAATTTGAATTTACAGTATTTTTATTTAAATGGATGAATTGAAATGGAATGGTCCCTAACCATCCTAACAAGCAACTTACTGCAACAAGGCAAAGCAAAGTATGAATACTACCCAAACAACCTAAACCGCTATGCTTTCATATAGCAGAGCTAAATCTTAAGAAGTCCATATATAGCCATAAATTATGTAGGAACAAAAACATACAACCAGTCTCCATATAGCCACTATATAGCTGATTGCATTGCCGATACCAGCCAGATCTTACAGTACCTGGATAGGTCAGGTAGCCACATCGCGATAGAGTTTTGATGCCTCACTGCCTAGTCAATGACATGGTGCAAATTGAAAATCTGCAACATCTTCAACGCAGCCAGCCTGAAACGCCACCTCTGCACTACTTCCAGACCGTTTAAGTTGTTTGCTTTGACTTCACATAAACATTAGCTTTCCCTATCACTGGCATTACCTGGACAGCACAGAAACAATACACAACATAGACAAAGTAGTGAAAGGATCTTCATCACGATCATATAATCACACAACTAGACTTCAAGGCTAAGCGCCAATGTCCATTCAGCATATTCCTTGGAATGCACACCTAATATGCTTTCTTATTCCCTAAGCAAAGTGATCGGATGGATATTGAAACAGGAACATCTTTCTATCTGCACCCCCCCTCGAAAAAAACACTAATATCACGAACAATAAGCAGCAGCCCTCGGGTTAGTAAGTAATTAAGTTGTTCAAAAGAACATTGCTTAATCGTTTTTTTATCATCCAAAAATCACCACTATAAAAATGTTAGCCTGGGTCCCAGTTTGATTTTACTGTAATGCCAAACAAATAGGAGTTGGCAAAAGCCGAAGCAGCCCGGGACTCAAGCTAAAGAAATGCAGCATTTTCCACATTAACCTGTGTAAACACTGCAAAATGCTTCATTTCTTTAGGATAAGGTGAATATATACAATGAAGGTAAAAATGGTACAAAATCACATACATACAAGGGTATGGGGACTGGGGAAACGTTTCGGGATTTTAATCTCCATCATGAGCAGCAACTTGAAATTCTGCCCTCAAAAAAGGTACACTTTCAAGACCAACTCAATTGATTCACCTAAATTTACTTCAGCCAAACAATTCTATTAGTTTAACCAAATTCAACCAATTCAACTAAACCAATTCCGTTACTAAAGACAATTCAATAAAACAGAAAGTAAACGTTGGATATGAGCCAATGTTTGATTTCAATCATCAAAAGTTCAAATCTCCTTTTTTCCAAGCAAGAAATCACCTCCCTCTTTACGATAGGCAGACAAGTACACCCATCATAGTGACTGCATCGATTTCGATTTGATATGTTTCTTTGATTGGAAAACTAAAGTACAGAGACAAGAATGTTCACTACACTAACTTTCAGGAAAGGGCGAGATCAAAGCCAGTTCCAAGATCGTTAGCTATGTGAGACCGTCCTTGTCAAAGTGAAATAAAATCAGGTTGCCATCGCCTATATATATCATAAACAGTGTAGTTCAGAACAGTTCCAATAAATTAAAATTATATGTACACAGTTTGAATGGGGTAGGTTTACAGAGGTCGGCAAATTTGTCGTCAATGCTGACACCAAGATGTGCCACAATGACATGTTTCAGGGTTTTTTATTGGGTAAACATTTTTAGATGAGATGACTAAATGTTTTTTTTTTGGCCATGTAATAACAAATTGACAAAATGTATTAAAACCTGTCTTCAAAAATATAAACATTACTCGATCAGAAATGAGCTTTCAAATGTCCTCCCCCGGGAGTAAAAGAATAACGATATGGTGGTACTAACAAGTGGTGATGGGCATTCTTTTTTTTTAAGACCTCACAGGCCTTGTGGGTCATGTTGGGCCAAAATATTCAACTCATTCCAACAATTAATCCCTAGTTATTAGCTGGTGTTTATAAGATAGCCAGAGCCTTTCTTTAGTTATGAATTTATTGAAATGGGCTTTGCATTTTTGTTCTTAATCAGTCAAAGTGATGTTATAAAGCCCTTTATATCAGCAGTTGTCACAAAGTGCTTATACAGTGGCAGCAAACGGTTGCATAGTATGTTATTATGTGTGAGCAATGTTTGCAGTGCCTTTGTTCTCAGGTCTATGGAAAAAAATTTAGAATGGCAGGAAATTTGGTTTAAAATGACTTTACGAAATGTCTAATATATGAGGGTAGGAAGGGGCCTATAAAATGTGCATATTCTGTGGGGTGACAGGAAGATGTTATATATTGCCTCTGCCCGTGCACGCCCCTGCCCACACCTATCACATTAACACATTTCTTACCCCCCAAAAAACCCTGCAAGCTGACCTTAAGTACCTTTTGCTACTCAGTGGGGTCAACATTGCCACCAATGAAACATTTCTTTACACGTCAAGTTTGCCGAGCCCTGTGTTGCTAGGAATTAAGAGTGTGTGGTGTGGGTTGGTGTCGGGTTGAGGTGAAAGGGGATATAATCCACAAGGTGTGTGTGTGTGTGTGTGTGTGTGTGTGTGTGTGTGTGTGTGTGTGTGTGTGTGTGTGTGTGTGTGTGT